>JAOTRA010052435.1:0-18734 GCA_026260255.1 Pseudolaguvia tuberculata | reverse complement strand
GCCAGAAGGAGTTGCATTGTGTGTTTGTGGATCTGGAGAAAGCGTATGACAGGGTTCCGAGAGAGGAGTTGTGGTATGTCAGGTGTGCAGGACATGTATGAGGACAATGTGACAGCAGTGAAGTGTGCAGTAGGAATGTCGGACAGGTTCAAAATGAAGGTGGGATTGCATCAAGGATTGGCTCTGAACACTTTCTTGTTTGATAGATTGACATATGAGGTCAGACAGGAGTCTTCATGGACGACGATATTTGCAGATGATATTGTTATTTGTGTTTGGAGTAGGCAGCAGGTTGAGTAGGTGGAGGTAGGGAGGTGGAGGTAGAGAGGGAATAAAAGTCAGTAGGAGTAAGACAGAGTACATATGTGTGATGAGAGGGAAGTGGTGAGGTTGCAGGGAGGAGAGTTAGTGAAGGTGGAGGAGTGCCTGGGGTCAACAGTGCAAAGTAATGGAGAGTGTGTAACAGAAGTGAAGAAAAAAGTTCAGCGGGTGGAGAAGAGTGGCAGGAGTGATGTGTGTACGATCTAGATTAAAGGGGCGGGGCTTTGTGAGGCGTGACGTTGCTTGGTTCATCCTCTTGGCACGTCATGTGGAAACTGGCGGCAGATTTGGAAGTAGTTGAGTAAAGAACTCAGTGTTAGTAGCTCTCTCTCGGTCTGTGCTGGAATTAGTTTTATTTTATTTTTAAGGAAAATGGAATGTTTAAACATGCCACGGATTTTGCCGAACTCTCCAAGAAAAGCCCGGGGTCAGATCCAGGTGAATGTTTCATTTAATACGGATTTTATCTACTGTATGAAATTTGATAAAATAACCACATAAAATTGATTAAACATTAAACATATAATACGCTTTAAAAAATATATATTTTGAATAATTTTTAATTTCCCCATTTTGTTTCTTATACATGCTGTATCCTGTGGTTAAGTTTTGCTAACCGGTCCTTTGTTTGTTGCAGGTTATTTTCGGACCAATGTTTTCAGGAAAAAGGTAAAAAAAAAAAACAATTATTTTTTTTACCTTTTTTATTAAGGACTTTGCTATGCGTTTTGGTTAAATATTACTATTTAATATTTTATTTAATATTAGCTAGCAGCTGTTTAAGCGGGTGTTGAGAAGGAAATGACGAAAGAAGCGCGAAAGCGTTTGAATTTCTGCCCCTTTTAAACTTTCTCTAGTATCTTAATAAAAAGTTTCTTAATAAATAAAATTATTTTTTTATCAAATGCTTTGTACAAAAAAATGTAGACTACTTTTTAAAGCTATAGTTTTGTATTTCCTGTCTTTTCTATTGATGCAGCATTAAGTTCTCTAAGCTGTGTTATTGAGGTCTGAAGGAAAATAATATAATAGCAATGCAATAATAAGTATAAAAATTATAATGGTGGATTGGTGATTCCATAATTCATTCATCTTTTCCCACTTGTTGGATATAAGCTGGCCCATAGAGCGAAAGGCAGGGATACACCCTTCACAGGTGCCCAGTCCATCACAGGGCCACGCATAGATGAACAATCACACACACACACTTTTTCCTATGGCCAATTAAGAATCACCAAACATGCAAACTACACGTAAAGACCTCTTGCTTTCTTGAGAGTCGAACCTGGGACATTCTTGCTGTGAGGCGACCATATTAACCACCAAGCCGCCATTGAATTCCACCAATTTAACTTAAAAAGAAGGCAACAGAAAAACCCTGCTTATGGTAGATGAAATACTATTACTGTATGTGATTGTATTATTGGTTGTATCAATACATGCAAAGTCTATTTTAAATAGTCCACAATATAAATTCAGCTTTTGATACCCATATATACTTTAATGTATATGTGCAATTGTGTCACGGCAAGATACGTTAGACATAGTATATAAAAATTGTAATAGAAATAGTGCAACTACCAAGCCAGGGGCGGCCATGTTTTTCCACCTGGTTTACTCCTGAGACCATGTGTCAGCAATGACAATAGGGCAACTATAGATGAAGTAGAACACCAGCTGCACCCCAGACCTTAATACTGTTGTAGCTGAATAAACCCATAACTCAAAAATTGTAGTGGAACATGATATGACGGGCCTCATTAAATGTTTATGGTTAGCTGTATCGATCTTTTGGCTTGGCCCTAATATAGTAAGATTGTGTTTGATTTTCCTTTCTAAAACAATTTTCCCTTGAAATTTTCCCAGTACTGAACTGATGAGGCGAGTCCGACGTTTTCAGATTGCCCAGTACAGCTGCCTAGTGATCAAATATGCTAAAGACACTCGTTACACTGACTTTGGCATGGCCACACACGACAGGTAAGTTTCTGCACACTTAGGTACTTTAAAAAATAATGGTCTCATTTTATAATGCAGAAGATCTTTTAACGTATGTAATTAATGGTCTCGACAGGAATACAATGGAAGCCATCCCAGCAAACTCCCTGAAAGATGTCTGGCCTCGTGCTTTGCAGACGCATTGCATTGGCATTGATGAAGGCCAATTTGTAAGAATGACCTTATTTTCTAAATGATTTATGATAATGATATTAATCAACTCGAGTAACATGTTCATACCTTTTATAAACCTGGAGGACACAAAGGTCCAAAGTTTATAGTCTATGCTTGTGAGTGGTCAGTCAAGCAAACATTAATGAAATCATAATTGTAAATTGTTTGGCTTTGGTCATGGAAGGAAAAATCTTTGAAGTATTTATTAATTATTTGTTCAAATGTGGATAGGGAGTCTAGTTCTTCTCAAAGTTTCTTCCTATTTATCAATATAAAGAGTTTTTTTTGTTGCTCATCAGAGACAAACTGACTTTCTACTGGGTTCATAATTGCGTTTTGATTAAAGTTGCTTTGAGACAATCACATTGTAAAAAGTGCTATACATATAAAACTAAATTGAGTTAAATTAATTACATTGAATAATGCATTGGCTGTTGTAAAGGCCATGAAATGCCTCAAGACCTTATTCCGATGCTTGCAGTCAAAACAGAAAGTTGAGGTGGTCATGTGACTGATTTCCATTTGAAGGCAAATCCCATATAAAATGTGAAGCACCTTACACAACACGTACTCAACCTTGGCAAAAAACCAGGCTAAATAATCCAGCACAGAATTTAGGGCATTTTGTTTGTTGAGAGCAACTTACATTCTATCACTTTATTTTTATTTATTTTTTATAAGTGAGGAACTGACAGCTTAGGGGCAATGCGTTAACCACTAAGTTGACCAGTTCCTCTGTTGATTTGATTAAGTATCTGTGAAACCTATGAGTGCATGAAAGTTTTTGCTGCACTGACTTTATTCTCTTTATTTCATTCAAGTTTTCAGACACTGTTGAATTCTGTGAGGTCATGGCAAACATGGGGAAGACCATTATTGTCGCAGCACTTGATGGCACGTTTCAGAGGAAGGTAACCGGTTTTATGATTGTTCTTTCCACTGCATCATCGAAACGCCATAAAATATATACTGCTTATTAATTATGACAAATTGTTAGGCTGTAATTTCACCATAAACATGTAAGTGCATTTAAAAAGTTTTACATTTTGCCAAAATCAGACAAAATAGCATGTTATAAAAATATTACATCTTTATCTGAAATTTAATTGCCAGCTCAATATTACTGGGGAATGTATAGAAATATACAACCTCTTATCTGCTAACATGTACATTTTGGTAATAGGAGTATTAAAATTAAAATGATCAACCATGTTACATGGTAAAACTGTAGATATGTAATTTTAGATTTTCTAGCTTTGTAGTATTTTTCTGTGCCTATTAACAAACTTTTGTTGTTTTAAATACCTTTTTCTAGCCCTTTGGCAATATTCTGAACCTGGTCCCATTGGCTGAGAGTGTGGTGAAGCTTAATGCAGTCTGTATGCAGTGCTTTAAAGAAGCATCTTACACCAAGAGACTTGGAGCAGAGCAAGAGGTGATTGGCTGAACATTTATGTAGCTTTTTTGTGTGTTTTTGGATCAAATCATGGCACAACAAAACCAATTACTACTAAACTCCATCTGTTGCAGGTTGAGGTGATCGGAGGTGTGGATAAATACCAAGCAGTGTGCAGAGTGTGTTACGGAGGCCTGATGGAGAATAAAGAGAACTACGACCCTCGGAGAGACGAGACGCCGCCTCATTTCCCAAAGGGGAAGCAAATGGACCACAGCACATCACGCAAGCTTTTTGCTTCTCTTCATCTATGAACATGTGCAGTGCAATTAATTTTAACTAATTCAAGCAATGTTACTTTAAAAAGTACGTTTACAGGTTCCAGGAGTGTGTGATGTGTAGCACTCTGCTATATTATTGTTAATACATTTTTCTATTTGTGTTATTGTTTTAATGTCACTTTGGGTTTGTTAATAAACTTTGAAGCAGTTTTTTCTTGGTTTTGATAACGTGTCACCTTGGGTTTGACAAACTTTTTAATAAACTGTATATAAGGCAGCTGCACAATAGGAGTAGGAAACGTTAGGTACTTTACAATCCGATTCCCGATTTTACACTTTTGCGCATGTGCAGGGCCGCATTGTTGCAATCTTAGTTGAATATAAAATCGATTCAGGAATCATTTGAGAAAGAACAGAACTGTATCTGATTTTTGCCCCACCCTCTACTACTACACAGTATATGGTTTCAGCATCGATAGGGAAGTATATATCTGCAAGGGTCACATTTCAGGATGTGTACTGTTAAGTCAGGATTATCCTTAATTATATACTTTTAAAGCAATTTTAAAGCCTTCAAGAATAAGGAACCATAACTTGAATTATTTTTACAGTATAGACTATAGCAATTTTACATTTGATAATTTAGTTTCAGTCTGCAGCTCTAGAAAGCACTAAAAAAAAACATTGGGAGTCTATGATTATAATTCTGTTTAGATTTAAGATACTTTATATTTTTTAATGATAGATATTTACAGATACTATAATTGTTATAAAGTTCATTACACAATCATTGTAAAATAATCAGGTGATTTTATATGGCAGAACAGAACATAATTGGCAAAACATAGGTTTTTACTCCGGGGTGTGTGTGTATGTATGTAAATAGACACTCGTACTAAAATCATCTTTTGCAAAAGAGTTAAGACAGCAAATAGTAATTGCAAAAAAACCTTTTTATTTTTTTTTTGTTCCCTGGTAAATGCAAACCTATGTTATTGAATGGTGGTATGTGATTCATTTTCAAACAAAGTATATCCCATAATCTTGAAAATTTTTTAAACCAGTGTTTAAGAAGAAAAGTTAAAATATGGCCAGTGATTTAAGTTAAACCCACATCCAAGAAAAATAGTAATATAATAATCAAATAGTGCAAATCATTTGGCACACGCTGGAGAAGTGAACGTGAAAAAGGGGTTAACGAACTATTGATAACTAAAGTGTATAATCATCATCATTATTAGAGTGGGAAAATCATCTGTAATCTACTGTAAAGCACAAAATAGAAATGCCAACAAGCGGAGAAATGCTGCTGTATTTTTGCTGTAACATGGTAAAATCAAATCAATATATAATGCAGGCTTTGTAGGTTGTGCAGTTTTGTTAAAGTGTTCATGAGGTTTTTAAACCATTTCACTGAGTACAATCATAAGATCTGTAAATGGTCGAAACAGCCAATAGTGGTAGATATGATCAACAAAAGTATCAGTAGTCAAATAAACAAAACCTCCGATGGCACATGTTAAAATAGAGCTGCATTTGTACAGTGCTTTGGCATCAAAAGAGTTCATCATAATGTGAATTCTCAAAGAACCGTTCTGTGGATTTGGTCAGCTGACCAGTGCATTGCTTTATAGGTTGGTACAGCTAAGTGCAGGCCAGGTGGTTAATTCTTTATGCCATGTTATTTAGGGTCAGTGCATTTCACTGTGTGGAAAAAATATCTAGCATTACAAAGCTGGATGGGCTAAAGGACAGTAACAGTTTTCAGCAGGTTTACAATAACTTGCATTATATTTAGGCATCGTTGGTGCAACCAATGGAAATTAGCTCTGGGCAAAACAAACATACAAACTAAACTGAGAAAGGCTGTGCGTGACTGAAAACAAGCACAAAGAATAACTTCATGGTGACTGGAACAGCCAATCAATTTAAAGGAATGCCTGAGCCCATCAATACACAGCAGCTGCTCTCATTGGCTGCTCTTACGGTCTCCGTCCGTGCTGCGCGTCATATGATCAGGCCATTTAATCATCCCTTTTCGCTTTCTCGTGATAAGGGCCCTTGTTCTTGTCAGTAGCTTGGTGGCTGGTAGTTACTGTTGGCAATCGGCTCTGGTTTACCCATGAAGGGAGGCTGCTGGTAGAGGTCTGACGGGTAAGTGGTATCTGCGTATGGAGAGCGGTCTTGAGGAAGGGTTGAGCCTTGGTAAGGGGAGATGTGATCCGGAGCAGATTCAGCAAAACTGCCACCAATCTCTCCAACGCCTTGGCGAAACCTCTGAAAGGCCAGGAAGGTCACCACGCCCTGTAAAAAAGTTTAATTGTTATTTTGCCCTCCTTTTACACAAAAAGAGACAGTCAGTCGCTATACTGTTTTATTTGATTAAAATTGATAAAGGCATATTGTTGATTTTTGACATAATCAAAACTCTTTTTGAAGAAGTTAAAATTGACACTTTTCAGTCAGTCTTAAAGAATTTTAATCAGTCCTGAAAACCTGCAGAAATCTCTTACAAACTGCAAAAAGGGAAGAAAACCTTCCATGAGATTTAAACAAACTTTTTCCAAACTTAAACAGAAAAAAGCACACCCACCAAAAAAGCATTTTACACATGTTAAGTAACTAAAATTGCTGACTGATTTGATTCAGGGGTACAATTTAGCCACGTTCTTTTCAAAATGCTACTAAAGTACTGGAATAAAAAGCTTTTATTTAACGTAAACAATATTACATGGAGAAATCTGCATAAAGGTCACTGCTTAAAAAAAAACTAGTAAAAGCTTTAGGTCGTGAGACACACCCACTTCACAAAATCGATTTCATTGCTGTGAGCAGGAAAATTACAGCGTTAATACACAACATATCTTTGGAAGAATGTGCTTCAAATTGCAATATATATATGCACACACATACATACATATATGTACACACACGTGTACACACACACACATATATATATATATATAAAAAACACACATGTACTGTACGCCGCTGCTGACTTATTAAAAGGAAAGACTCACCCAGGTAAAGACAGAGAAGAAAGAAAAGACGATGATGGCTTGGGCTGCATCAATTGGGATGCCGTGTCTGTCAGTAGTGTTTGTCCACTGATTAGCCAAAAGGCAAAAACACACAAACCACAGAAATGTCCAGACTCCTGTTTCAAGAACACACAGAGGAACATAGGTAACCAATCCTATTACAGCGATAGCTTTTCACATGCCAATATTCATCTATGAGACTGAACAAAGCCATATATTATTTCTTATTGTAATAACATTTGCCTTTTAAATGTCCAAAATCTGGGTCACGGCACCTACTTCCAACATTTGTATTATTTTGTTCCAACAAAGAAAGGTATGTCAAATATTACTAAAACAATCACTACATTTATGACAGTGTATGCTTTATGATTCAATCAGTTATGATGTTTTACCTGAGAACGCCAGATCAGCTATCACAAGACGCTTTCTCTCCTGTGCGCTGCTCATCAGCGGCAGATAGGCATCAGCAAAGATGAAAGCACTTGTGGCAAGGAAGGCAAGGACCCCGATGCCCATTCCATAACTGCAGGCCCCATCGTTTTGGTTAAAAATACAGACCAACTGGGAGGATGTTTTATCATTTACATATCCCTCTGCTACAATGGTAGCAAAAACCACAATGGCAAACACCTAGAATTTAGCAGGATAGCAAAAGGGGAAGCAAAAAATTTAAGTCATGCTATTGCAAGTTTTTTTTTTTTAAAGATAACTTCACTCTCGATCATCAGCTGAGCCGAGCAACATGATCTGGATGGTAGATTTATATTGTAGCTTTAAGAAATCATTTGAGTTTTAAGTGTCAAAGAGGGCAGAGCAGCCAGACAGCAGAAAATGTAATTTAATAGACAGGAAGTGTCATTATTTATGCTTGGTTTATTTGGATTGGGGTTAAAAGTGAAAACCCATTTTCCATGGAAATGTCAAGTTGGAGTCTTAACATGAATTTCTGAAGATTTATACAAATTTATTTTAGTATTAAATAGAAGACATTTGGGGAAATTGTTCATTTTTTAAAAACATTTTTATATACAATCCAATCAACACAGTTTACATTATAAGGTGACCTACAAGCAAACTGATACCCACTTTCAAAGTGATATTTTTGACCATCCAGATTCAATAATAAGGGAAAATTCCTCTTTAAGTGACTTAAACGGATTGTGTCTTAAACATCTTTTTAATTCATTCGTTTTCTAAACCGCTTATATTCCCTATTTCAGGCTCACAGGGTCTGCTAGAGCCTATCCCAGCTCACATGGCGCAAAACCCTGGACAGGTTACCAGTCCATCTAGGGACCTAATTAACATTGTGTTATAAATAAGAAATACATAAAATAGATGTTTAATATAATTTTGTATGCAGGATTAATGAGATCATGTGTGTGTGTGTGTGTGTGTGTGTGTGTGTGTATGATAAGGGAAATGTACAGTGAATGTGAAGGTGTGGCTTTAATAGGCCTGCAGTGCTGTGTGTATAGGATTGATGAACATGCATATTAACAAATTAAATTATTAATAACAAAATTAGACTGCAATTTTCTAAACTACACTAGACATTCATTTACAGACTAACCTACAATTTTGCAAATTCCTAATTTATTGCCATATATTCCTGTAGAAAATCCAGGATTTTTGGAGGTGAATTTTGCAACCCTAACTGGAAAAACCCTTGAACATGATAAAACGTTGAAAGAGTTGATATATTTAGCTTCGTACATATACTATTACTGATGTCTGAATGCACTGTTAGTTAGGAAACAAAGGCTGAACAGTATCACTACCATATTACAGATATAAACTTGTGCTGTGACAAGCAGCATGTATCTCATAATCCGGGTTACACATTACCGCATTGTAACGGTCACTTTAGGACTGTGCAGTGGCGTAGTGGTTAGCCTCACAACAAAAAGGTCTCAGGTTCGATTCCCGGCCGGCGATTTTTCTGAGCTTGCATGGGTTTCCTCCCACAGTCCAAAAGTACATTGATTAGGTTAATTGGTGCTTCTAAATTGTCGATAGGAGTGAATGTGTGCGTGTATTTATGATTGGTTGCCTTGAGATGGACTGGTGTGTACCCAGGGTGTACCCTTGCCTCTTGCCCTATGTGTGCTGGGATAGGCTCCAGCAGACCCCCGAGACCCCGAATTAGGGAATAAGTGGATAAGAAGATGAATGAATGGTCACTTTGCTAATTTGTCACTCACTAAATTGATGTTTTTCTTAAAGATGAATGCAATTTGTCTAAAGTGACTAATTTTCATTGATTAATTTGTATTTTACTATAAACATTTAAACCATCTTCTTAGGCAACATAATATTCACTGGATTTTAATAAAAGAAAAAAGGTTAGATGGTAGACTAAATAAAAACATAGATGGGTTATTATTTGTGAAACAGAAACCATAAAAATTGTTTAATCCGTTTTTGGCAGTTTTCCAACACAAAGTGATTGTGACATTCAACAAGTTTTCCCAGATGCCATATACAAGTCTTGTTTACTGAAAATGGAACCATTGCAGTTTTTTTCCCCATTTACATAATGTTTGTTGCAATTATGCACTTCCGACAGAAGAAATCTCACCATTTCAGTCGTCCTCACACAAAAATCTCACCATACCTCTGGTTTGATTAGTTTTAATTAGTATAAAGATCAATGTAGGACAAAGAGGAAGAAATCTTTCTGGGTATTTCCTGTACTCATCTACAAGCTTCCTATGTAAATTTTCCACCATCTAAAGCCAGATCAATAAAAAAAAAGTCCAGTCTATAAGAGTCACATCATGGAAACGATCAAACGATGGTGTTGGTTAGGGACTTTTGGAAGCCAGGATCACAACAACTCTCATGTTACCACCACACAGCTGTTAATGTTTTCACTGCTTGGACAGGTCAAGCACAAGGTGTCCTTTTCTCCAAAGATTTACATGTCTTCATCGCTTGATGCAGATGATCAATAGCTCAGTTTCTAAAATAAGTTGTAAAATATAAAAAGGTGTTTATCCTTCATAAAATTTCCATAGATCTTATTTTTCTGTTACTTTTTCTCTTCCTTAACACACAACTGAAGGCCATGAATCACAAGGTGGAGGCTTAAAAAACCTATCAGTACTAAACTAGTCCTGAAAGATGTCATAAACGGGACCTAAAACCAGAACTTTTTATCAGTTCCTTTCTTTAAAAATAATAATAAAAAAGTTAAATAAAGAGAGAGATAGTATATGTAAATAAATCGTTGTGTTAGTATAGGTAAGAGCCACAATGCAAACACAGTTTACGACAACGCCTTTCTCCACCATGTCCTGTGAAACAAACTTTACCCAGCCAGACGGTTAAGTAAAACTGAACTTTAGAATTATTAATAATAAAACTATATTTCGACTTTATTATTTCCCAAATAAATTATAATAAAGGACACCACAGAATTCTTCTAGTTGCTGCGGTTTTATTAAGGGACTACTTTCACTGTCTAACGTCAAACTGAAACGTAACAGGTTGCAGGAAGTGCAACGACAATTTTAACGGAAAATGACGCAAAATAAGTCGTTTTATTATTATATCAAGGTTAGCTAGGTTCTTTTTGGACACTCACCCAGTTGAAAATCCGTAAAATAGTTAAAGGTTGTTTGATAAATTTAACAAAGTCGAAAGATCCACCGGCTAACGAGGCTCCGTATGCGCTGGACTCCATGTTTTTAGTTGAGCGCGGTTAGAATGACTCGGTGTTTGGATTCACTTCAGATAAACAACGTTGCTTAATTTCCTCTCGTCTCGTCTCTTCTCGTCCCTGAAAGTTATATTAGTAAAACAACTTCCTTTTACGACACGTTACAACAGCTACGCAGTTGGTGTCCAAGGTTGGGACGTCAATTCCGGATCTTTCTAATACAAGTCCGATCACTAAAAAGAGTCGACTCAACAAAAAGAGTCGAATCTGAACGGTTCTCTGGTGTTTTATTCTACATACATATTGTGAAAATGAATGCTTATTATTTAATGATTTAATGATTTTTTTTCATTTTAATAACTTTTATTCATTTGCTAAATAATATAAATATAATAATAAAGTATAGCAGGCAAGTCACGTGAATTTTCGGGACCGAGTATTAAGTAACGAATTTATTGAGTGATTGATTGATTGATTATTTGGTATTCAAAAAACTTAAAAATAATTTGGGTTGAACTGTGGAAAAAAAAAGGTTTGCGGTTAAATTTACAGTCGAATTGTAAAACCATTGTGTAAAGTTAAAGTAAAAACAAGCCTTGGAAAAGAGTCGGTTTATATTGCTGAATGAACCGAATCAAAGAGTCGATTCCTTCACAACAGAGCAAACAGGAGTTTATTAAAATAAAGACACAAAACGTGTGTAAGCAGGTCAGAACTGAACATTGTAGTTTAACTTAACACTGAATTTGCCGATAATTTAACTTGTTTAACGCAATGGTGTCTCACACACACAATCTAAAACGTTTTAGGTATAATTAATTAATTAATCTTCTAACCCGCTTATTCCCTAATTCGGGGTAACAGGGGTTTGCTGAAGCCTATTCCAGCGCAAATAGGGCAAGAGGCATGGGTACACCCAGGACATATCGCCAGTCCATCGCAGGGCCACACATAGATGAACACCTATTGACACACACACACTGACCCCTATGGGCAATTTAAAATCACCAATCAACCTAAGCAAATGTTTTTGTTCTGTGGGAGGAAACCGGAGTCCATGTTTGAGAAAACCCACACAAGCACGGGGAGGACATGCAAACTGTGCAGAGAAAGACTCAAACTCGGGATTTTCTTGTTGTGAGGCGACCATCGTGCTAACCTCCCTAGGTATTATTGTCAAACATGTTAGACTATTATCCCATTTACCTTGCATCTCAAGGTAAAACCCTTACTGACACTTATTCATACATATAAGCAAATATAAATTACAATAAAATAACATTGTGTATGTGTTGCCCTTAGATGGACTGGCAACCCGTCCAGAGTGTACCCCCCACCTCTCGCCCTATGTGAGCCCGAATTCGGGAATATGCGGGTAAGATGATGAATGAATGAATAAAACAACAAATGACAGTGTTAAAACAACAAAAACCATATTAACTTGTTGATCTAATCAACTGCTTTATTTTATGAGCACTGGATACATCAGAAAGCAATAAGTGGGAGTTCTATACTCTCATTGGACCCCCTATCTAAATCATCTGGATAAGGATGTCCGAAAAAAGTTTCACAAATGTTAACATGGTCAATATATCAAAGTTGCCTAAACTAAAAATAATACCCTGAAAAATACATAATGTAGTTTAGAAATAAAACATTTCCAACATTTTAAAAAAATATTACACTATATTATAATGAATTAATCTAAACGTATGTGGACACCATAGCACCACAATGCACAATCCAATGGCCATGTGCACAAACTGTCATAAAGAGATAGTGTGTTAAAATTGAAGTGAAATAAATTAAGTGTTCTGCATAGAGCACTGACCTTAACACCACTGTCGACTTTTCCAAACAGTATCGAATCTTATTAATCCTTTTGTGTCGAAATAGAAACATCTTTAAAGTCAAACACAAACTAGTAAAAAAATTAGTAAAAGTAAAAGTTAAGCGTAATTTGTAATAGAATGTAAATGTGTCCCAAAACATTTTTTGCATCAAGAACTAGACAAATTTTCATATACTGTGTTGTAAATTGTTTAGTTCCTCATCCTCTTCCTCTTCACTCTGCAAAACAAGGAATGTAAAAAAAGAAAAAAAATCAGTTTAACCAGTTTTTTCTTTTCCTGTTAAGAAAAAGTCAAGTTTTGTTTGATTTACAGTACCTCATCAGAGTCTTTTATCATGGAGGCTTGTACAACTTCCAT
Organism: Pseudolaguvia tuberculata; assembly: GCA_026260255.1. Classification (NCBI taxonomy): domain Eukaryota; kingdom Metazoa; phylum Chordata; class Actinopteri; order Siluriformes; family Sisoridae; genus Pseudolaguvia; species Pseudolaguvia tuberculata. The sequence goes on along the minus strand of JAOTRA010052435.1, from coordinate 5,646 downwards.
GTCCTCAATATATTCCTCTGCATCCTGAATAAATAAATAAATAAATAAATAAATAAATGGACAAAATGTATGGCAGTATCAATTTAATAATGGGCGCTTGAACAAAATCGCTCCTTACCAGATCATCATGCTCTTCTTCATATCCAATCCCTTCAATCTCTTCAGTCTTTACATCTTCGTCATCGCTGTTATTATCATCATGACTACCATCATCATTATCAGTATGCACTATGCTATGTATGCCTGTAAAGTCTTTTAATCTATACCTAAGGAAAAATACACTTTTAATCAGTGGCCATGTTTAAGAAAGGATACAAGTCAACTTGGTGTAATAGTGAAATGGTGGTGATGGTAAACGTGTGATTGGAAGTGTACATAAACAGGGATTAAACATTCATCCATTCATCTTCTAACCTGCTTATTCCCTATTTCTCTGTGTAAGGGGGATCTGTTCAAGCCTTTCCCAGCACATATAGGGTACACCCTGGACATGTTGCAAACCAATGCATGGCCCCATTCAGACAAACAACGACACACAGTTTAGAATCCCCAATCAACCTAATGTACATGTTTTTGGACTATAGGAGGAAACCAGAGTGCCTGGAGAAAACCCACAAAGTATGTTGAAGTTTTGATTCTGATTGGTTAACAACATGGACAATTCGTGGATTTACAGTAATGTGCAGTGAGTCTTGGTTCAGAGATGTATTTATGTTTATTTAAGAATATTTAAATAATCTGAACTCACATATATATACTGGTTTGCCTTTTTCCTGTAAAAAAAGACAAAAAGCAAACATGATTACATTCTAAAATAAAAAAGATGTACACTAGCTGTGCACCATCCTAAAGTTTCCTAATTCGGTTCACAGGGGTCTGTTGTATCTCACATAGGGCATAGGGCGAAAGGCAGGAGAACACCCCAGACAGGTTACTAGTAAAGGGTTCCTCACACTCACTCGTATGGGAAATTTAGAATCACCAATCAACCTAATGTACATGTTTTTGAACGTTGGGAGGAAACAAGGTACCTGGAGAAAACCCACGCAAGCATGGGGAGAACATGCGAACTCTGCACCGAAAGATCCTCGGCCAAACCAGTGACCTTTTTGTTGTGAGGCAACTGTTTGTATTATTATTTAGTGCTGCATTATTTAAGTTTCTTAGTTTTATCTCTTTTTGCAAAAAAGGCAGCAGTAAAATCATAAGCGTATGTGAAATGAATGAAAGCATAATAATTGTGATAACTGTGATTGATGCCTTTACTAACGTAACCCTCTTATTTATTTATGGCTTATTTATCCGCCACCCTAATGGCTTGTGCTACCCTAATGGCTGGGTATTTATGGGCAATTTAGACTTGTCTAATGTACTTGTCTGTGGGAGGAAACCGGAGTACTCCGGAGAGAAAGATCCATGGTCTGGGAATCGAACCTGGGATTTTCTTGTTGTGAGGCGACCGTGCTAACCACTACATCACCGTGCCGCCTTGAAAGTAATTTATAATAAAAGTCCTTAATGGTAGAGAAAACATATATCAAAAATATTTTGGCATTAACTTCTAAATGTATGTACGGATAATAATCTGTAATAAAGCATTCCTTTATATGTAACAAGTCATTTCAAAATGTTACTCACGCAATACTGCTCCGTAAATACAGCAAGCCAACACAGCACAAATCAGCAGCAAGAAAGAGGTAAAAACAAAGGCTGCCACTTTGACTGGTATTTTGTTAAACACTTGAAAAGGGGAAAGAAATGCAAGGGATTAAGGCCTTTGTGATTACAGACACGTTTCTACTTTGACTGACCCTAAACTTAAATCGGGGTCAATGAATTGTAACTTCAATTGTGTCCTTTATTCAGGTGTTTATTGTAAACCAGACAGTAGATGTTCTGTTACCTTCATGACCAATCAATGTTCTTTGGCTTCTTATTTTTGTAGTATTATCAAATGAGTTAACAGCCTCGCAATGGTAGAGCCCATTACTACCACTGTGTGGGTACAACGTGACTATGAGGCCCGAGTGATCCTGGTGGAACACTCTGTAAAACGACCCTTTTTCCTCCAGCCTTTCGTTATTAAGGAACCAGTAGTACTGGGAGAACGTTCCTCTCTCTGCACGGCAATACAGCCATACACCTATCACATCAAAGTCCTGACCAAAGGCTTTGTCCAGTCTCTTTGACACAGTGCCCCCTACTGACTCTGTTAAGATAATACAGCAAATAAGTTATTGTTGAAACATCATAAAGGGTAAAAAGGGTAAAAATATAGATAAGGCCCGGCTTCGTTTTCCAGACAGGGGTCTTTCTGAGTGAACATGCACTCACAGCACAGAAAGACCCTGGACATTCTTGCTTCAACATACCTACAGTAAGGTTCAGTTCTCTGCTCTGCAATTGGTTTCTTCCATTATTTGCTTGGCAATACACTGTGCCCATGTTTTGATCCAGTACAATGGGCAAAGTCAATGAGGAATACTGATGTTCACTCATGACTGAAGTAATATTTTGATTATTCCTAAAAAAGGTGAAAATTATGGGCTGGGATCCTTTTGTCACCTGGCATTTCACATCTGTGCTAAAGTTTCCCTCTGCATTTTTGATGACCTCAAATGAGATTTCAGGCTTTGTTAGGTACTCTGTGGAAAAGTGGAGAAAAAGGTGATAAAAAAACAACTGATGAAAAATTAATTCACTGTCAATTGCCATAAATATAGATTTATAATATGGGGAGTTGCTAGGTCATTGGTTTCGGTGTTGGCCTGCTACTGCTAGGCCCCTGAGAAAGGCCCTAAACCCTTAATTGTTTAGTTGTATAGAATAAATGATTTTAAGGATAAAGGTGTCTGTCAAATGAAATAAAATGTAAATGTTATATCAGATCTGGCACAAGGTATAAGAAAACTAAGTGGCTGATTAGAGCTAATGTGGGACCAGAGAGTACATAAAATGATAGATCGATATATATATAATGTACATTAGTAATTATACAAAAATGCTTAAATATGGTTTATTTAGCTACTATTAAGTTTGGCACATTATCTACATTAAGTGGGTAAAATTAATAGATTTATTTAACACTTTTAATTAATAATTAACACTTATAATAGTATATACTTATACTATTATATTGGTGGCACAGAGGGACCTTCAAATAATATTCTGCTCAGAGCTGGCTAAAGGCCAGGTCTGTATAATATATTTATAATAGCATTATTTATAACTAAGTGTTTGAGTGAAAGTGATGTTATCCTGTACACAACAATTTGAAATCTGCCCACCTTTAACATGAACTTTCCATTCATCAGATGTGCTGTTGAAATAAACTGTCTCATTTAAGTAATTATTGGCAACACAGACATATTTTCCACTGTCATTACTGGAAAGTCTTGAAATATTCAGTTGGTTACTATTGTAGTGGATCAGCCTGTCGTTCAGAAACCATTTATACAATTCGTAAGTCCCTTTAGTTAAAGTACATTTCAGAGTCAGACTGTCTCCTTCCCAGAGATCCCCTGAAGACAGAGTTGATATGATGTTTGCACCTTCTACCGGCACTGAAACACAACATACACATTATTTAGTACATTTTATACACCGGGAAAGAGACCAATGTCAGTTAGGAATTTATGACATGAATAACAGTATACAATAGGTTTTTTATGTTATTTTAACTTTAGCTTAGACAATTAATAATAATAATAATATTAATAATAATAATAATAATAATAATATTATTATTATTATTAATGAGATATTATTGTGATTTAAAGAAAAGGGATTTTGATTTGTTAGAAAATATGTGTAGCTTTTGCTGCATTTGAATAAAAAGCTTTAAAAGCATCTATAATAATAATAATTTCTATATATAAAATTAGTTTGGCAAAATTTAAAAAAGTTTTATGATTTTAAATATGTCCCATGTATGAAACATTCATTCATTCATCTTCTTACCCGCTTATTCCCTAATTTGGGGTCACAGGGGTCTGCTGGAGCCAATTCCACCGCACATAGGGCGAGAGGCAGGAGTACTGGACAGTTTGCCAGTCCATTGCAGGGCAACACATAGATGAACAACCGCACACATTCACTCCTATAAGCAATGAAGAATCGCCAATAAACCTAATGTACATGTTTTTGGGTGGGAGGAAACCCAGAGTACCCAGAGGAAACGCACACAAGTGCGAGGAGAACAAACTCCGCACAGAAAGATCCCCATCCCCTGAATCGAATTTAGGACCTTTTTGTTGTGAGGCGGATGGATAATAATATGTATCATATTTATAATTAAAATGTTTGTAAGAAATGTTCACATTATAAATTGTATTGAGAGGCATGATGTTTTTCTGTATGTTATTATATTCCATGTTCAATAGAAATGCTTAGAACACATTATATTCGACTACATAAACCAGGTAAATAATTGAGAAGTGAACTTAAATGTTAATGCATTAAGAAATTGTTCACTTTGTTACTATTAAGCTGTGTAATATAAAACTATTTCAACTAATATTTAAGCAGCGGACTGATTTATTTTAATATATTTCATTGTTATTTTTTGTAACTTACCCAACACATGCGATTCTATCCAGTCGCTGTAGGTAGGGAGGACGTCTGAGTTATTTTGCACACTGGCTTTGCACATTAACCTACCATCATGAACAAGACTAACTTTAGCAATTATTTTCCCACTTTCTTTGCTGTGAGAGCTGTATTCCGCAATCGGCTTTAATAAATTACGTTCATTAAAGAACTGATACAGGATAGTCTCGTTTGTTTGTATATTCTCCAGTTTGCAGTAAAATTCCACTATTGATCCTTCTAAACTTGTTAATGGACCAGTAAGTTCAGGTTTCCCCAAAGTGATCCAAGCACCTATAGAGTAGAACCGATTAACAAGGGTTACGAAACAATGCGCTTACTTAAAAAACCCAAATGATGTTGGATAATGTGATCATTCACCTGTATTTACCCACATAATGACACAAAATCCTACAAGAGAAAAAAGAACAGAAAATTCATAAGACGTTGCATGCTATAATTCACGTTTAAAAAAAAATCACGTTTACAGGAAGGAATTCATTTTACCCCAAAATGTCAGCAGAAAGTAAGTCCCTTTGGTCATTGTGTGGATGTATGAATGCCTAGTTCCTCAGAAAAAGACCAATATTATAAGATGACACATACACACATCTGAGCATGCACATTAAGGCCACTTCTCCTGTCACTGGCAAAAGTTGAATAATAATGACACACCCCATCAAGGCTTTCCTGTTTACCATGTGTGTTAAGCTGATAGCGAGTTGGACGTTAGAAACTTTTAACAGTATTGCGTATTTAAAGTGATTTAACATCAAGAAGTGTCCACAAATAATATTATTTGTTAATAAATAGTGCAAATGATTAAAAATGACGTTTACATTATAAGTTTGTCTTGTATGACTTAAAATCGAATCATTCATTCATTCATTCATTCATTCATCTCCTTACCTATTTATTCCCAAAATTGGGGTTCACAGGGGTTTGTTGGAGAGGTAGACCGTGGACAGGTCGCCAGTCTATCGCAGAGCCACACACACACACACACACACACACACACACACACACACACACACACACACACACACACACACACACACA
>JAOTRA010052428.1:0-18735 GCA_026260255.1 Pseudolaguvia tuberculata | reverse complement strand
TGCAGATGATGGAGGACTCTCTGGTACCAGATCATATAAAATATCACTTTCACAATGTGTGTATTCAGGTTTTGGTTTTGGTTCTGTTATGCTTTCAGCATTTGGGTTTACATTCTCTTCAACACTACTAGTTACAGAAACAGTTTCAGAGTATAAAGAAACATTTTTGTCACCAGGATTCTTAGATGTTTCAGCTTGATTTTTTATCACTTCCTCTTCTGTGAATGTATCCTGTGTCTTCTCTGTGGCATCAACATTCCTAATACTTGTTTTCACATCATGTAGAGAGCTGCCTTCACCCATTTCATTAGAGATTGTTGCTTTATACTTTATGTCTTTTGAAGTAACTGTGTTATCTGTGTTCAGGTCCTTCTGCGATTTCTTCTTTTTCTTAATAGAACAGGACCCCCTGAAACTATGGCTAACTTTTGCTTTGAAGTCTTTAGTGTCCCGTTCTTTTGTGCTTTTGCCTTTTTCAATTGCTTTTTGCTTTAGCTCTATATTTGCCAATTCTTTGCGCTGACAGGACATGGTAGTTGCATTAGGTTCTTCTGTATCAATTAGCACATCATCTACAGAATATTTGTCAATTAATGGAGATTCTGGATGATGGCACACATCATCTCCATCCAAATCGTTCATCACTGAAGAGGTTTGGGCTCTTTCATTCTGAATTAGTTCTACCGATCCTGTTTCTATGGACTTTTTTTCCTCTTGACTGACCGGTGAATGTAAATGATCCTCACTAAGTTTTGTCAGTTCCGATTTTGAGTCTTCTTGTTTAGCAGATGTTGTTTCAAAACCCAAGTCTTTATCATCACCTGGTTGGTGGTTCTCAGTTTTTAATGCAGGTTGATCAACATCCAGAATGACCTCGCAAACGTTTACAGTCACAGTGCTATTTTTTTTCTCACTGTCCATTTGTGGTCCCTCAGATTCCGACTGGGTTGCATCAGGTGTCTGACTTGACAAATCAATCTTTGTTGTAGAAATGTCAATTAGTCCTGATACTGAACCATGAGGAACCCCAGATTCTCTGTATGTTTTCACAGTTCCCTGCCTGAATGTAATTTCACTTTCTTTTATGTTTACCTGGTTGTGTTCTATTTCTCTTGCAGATGTTTGAGGACTCTCTCGTACTGGGTTGTGTGAAATATCAATTTCACAATGTATGTTTTCAGGTTCTAGTCTGAAATTGATAGTGTTGTCTTCTAATTTTGTATCCTCAGTTTCTGGGTCAGTTATGCTTTCAGCATGTGGAGTTACATTCTCTCCTATTTCTTTAACACTACAAATCACAGAAACAGTTTGAGAGTGTAAAGAAAGTTTTTTGCTACCAGGATCCTTGGATGCTCTTTGATTTTCCATCACTTCCTCTTCTGTGAATGTACCCTGTCTTTTCTCGGTGGCATCAACATTCCTTATACTTAATTTTTTATCATCCAGAGAGATGAATATAATATCACTCTCTTCTATGTTCACCTGGTCATGTTCTCTTTCTATTGCAGATGATTGCGAACTCTCTCGTACCGGGTCATGTGAAATATCCCTTTTACAATGTGTGTATTCAGGTTCTGGTTCAGTTCTGCTTTCAGCATTTGGGCTTACATTCTTTCCAACGCTAGTAGTTATAGAAACAGTTTCAGAATGTTTAGAAATATTTTTGTCACCAGGATCCTTCGATGTATCAGCTCCTTGATTTTTTATCACTTCCTCTTCTGTGAACGTATGCTGTGTTTTCTCTGTAGCATCAAGATTCCTCATACTTGTTTTTTCATCATGCAAAGTGTTTGTTGTTTCAAACTTCCTTTCCTCTATAGCAATTGTCTGTTCTGTGTTTTGATTCTTCTCGTTTTTATTCTTTTTCTTAACAGAACCAGACCTCTTATAGCTATAGCTAACTTTTGCTTTGAAGTCTTTCGTGTCCCGATCTTTTCTGCTTTTATCTTTTCCTATTCCGTTCTGCTTTTTCTCTTTTTTGTCTGGATCTACTTCTCGCTGACAGGACATGGTTAGAGCATCAGGTTCTTTTGAATCAACTAACTGATGATGCATCACATCCTCCTCTATACAATATTTGTCAGTTAATGTAGATTCTGGATGATTGGACGCATCATCTCCATCAGAATCTTTTATACCAGAAGGGGTTTGGTTTATTTCAGTCTGACTTGGTTCTACTAATCTTAACTGCATTTCCTCTTGACTGCCCTGTGAGAGAAAATGATCCTCACTACATTTTGTCAGTTCTAATTTTAAGTTCTCTAGTTTAGCAGATGATGTTTCAAAACCTAAATCATTAACATCAGCTGATTGGTGGCTCTGAGGTTCTAATGCAGGTTGATCAACATACAGATTTACTTCACAGACTGTTACATTCACAGTGCTGATTTTGTTCTCACTGTCCATATGTTGTCCCTCAGATTCGGGCAGGGTTGCATCAGGTGTCTGATTTGCCAAATCAATCTCTCTTGTACAAATGTCAATAAGTCCTGATACTGGACCATGAGGAAGACCAGTTTCTCTGTGTTTTGGTTCAGCTCCCTGTCTAAATGTAATTTCACTTTCTTCTATGTTTACCTGGTTGTGTTCTATTTCTATTGCCGATGTTTGAGGACTCTCTTGTTCTGGGTTGTGTAAAATATCACTTTCACTATGTGTGTTTTCAGGTTCTAGTCTGAAATTGATGGTGTTCTCTTCTAATTTTGTCTCCTGAGTTTCCGCTACAGTTATGCTTTCAGCGTGTGGAGTTACATTCTCTCCTTTTTCTTCAATGCTACAAATTATAGAAACAGTTTCAGAGTATAAAGAAAGACTTCTGTCACCAGGCTCATTTGATGTACCAGCTCCTTGATTTTCCAACACTTCCTCTTCTGTGAATGTATCCTGTGTTTTCTCTGTGGCATCAAGATTCCTCATACTTGATTTTTCATCACGCAGAGAGGTGTCTTCAGCCATTTCATTAGAGATTGTTGTTTTATACTTCCTATTTTCTATAGCAACTGTCTGATCTGTGTTCAGGTCCTTCTGGGTTTTATTTTTTTTCTTAATATAACTGGACCCAATGAAACTATGGCTAACTTTTGCTTTGAAGTCTTTAGTGTCCCGATCTTTTCTGAATTTGTCTTTTCCTTTCTGCTTTTTCTCTTTTTTGTCTGGATCTACAGTTTTCTCTCGCTGACAGGACATGGTTAGAGCATCTGTATCAACTAGCTGATGTTGCAGCACATATTCATCTCTAGAATATTTGTCACTTATTGTAGATTCTGGATGATGGGACCCATCATCTCCACCAGAACCTTTTACACCAAATGGGGTTTGGTTTATTTCAGTCTGACTCGGTTCTATTGATCCTGTTTCCATTAAAAACTGCATATCATCTTGACTGCTCTGTGTGAGTAAATGATCCTCACTAAATTTTGGCACTTCTGATTTTAAGTCATCTGATTTAACAGATGTTGTTTCAATACCAAAGTCGTTATCATCGGCTAATTGGTGACTCTCAGGTTCTAATGAAGGTTGAACAACGTCCAAAATGACATTGCAGACTGTTAAAGTCAAGTTGCTGTTTTTGTTCTCACTGTCAATATGCTGACTTTCAGCTTCAGGCTGGGTTGTATCAGGTGTCTGATTTAATAAATCAATCTCTGTTGTAGAAATGTCAACAAGTTCTGATACTGAACCATGAGGAATACCAGATTCTCTGTGTGCAGGTTCAGTTTGCTGTCTGAACATAATATCACTTTCTTCCTTTTTTAACTGGTTCTGTTCTTGTATTACAGACATTTGAGGACTTTCTTGTGTTGAGCCATGTGAAATAGTACTTTCTTTGTGTGTGTATTCAATTTCTTCTGTGAACTCTTCTGATTTTGCCTCTGTATCAGATGAATTCTCTGCAATGTATCTAACTTTCTCCTGTCTATATTCAGTGTCAATATTTGGGAGCACACCCCCTTCTGTGAATACAAGCTGTGTTTCATTTGTGTCATCAAGTGGCCTTTGACTATTTGTTTTGTGATGTGTGTGACCTTTACTTATTTTACTAGAGAATGTAGTTTTACTCTTCCTGTCCTTTGTAGTAACTGTCTCATCTGTTTTCAGATCCTTCTTGTTTTTCTTTTTTTTCTTAATAGAACTGGACTGATTGGAAGATTGACTACTTTTCACTTTGGAGTCTAGATCTCTTTCATGTGCAAATACAGAACCAGGTGGTTTTGTATGAACTATCCGATATCGCCAATCTTTATCTATAGAGGATTTGGCAGTTAAGGTTGAATCTAGAAGATGTGGCATGTCAACATTTCTGCAGGAATCGTGTATACCAGAAAAGGTTTGGACATGTTGAGGACCAACATTTGATTGCACTGCGCCAATTTGTCTGGGGGCTTGTATATCTTCTTGATTGTCCAGTGACTGAACAAGACACTCACTACATTTGTCCCTTTCTGATTTGAAGTCCTCTGATTTAGTAGATGTTGTTTTAGGGCCAAAGTCATTATCCTCTGGTTGGTACCTTTCAGGTTCTAATACAGATTGATCAACATCCAGGGTAATGGTAAAAACTTTTCCACCACTAAATATTCTTTGCTTGTCACTGTTTTTGTGTAACACACAAGAATCCGGTTGGGTATGCTCTGGTATTAGACTTTTCAAGTCTATTTCTGTTGAAGTAAATTTACGAACTTCTGCCAGTTGTGTACTAAGCAAGCTAGGTTGAATTCTTTCCGGACTGTCCAGTGATTTTACATGGTCCTCTTCACTATTTGTTGTGCTTGATTTAGAGTCTGCTGAATTATCACTTGGACTGTCAAATCCGAATTCACCTGAATCTCCAGCTTTGTAAGACTCCACCGATTGCTTCCCATCAGGTCTCACTGTAGATTGATCAACTCCCTGATTTTGCAGCACATCCTTTCTTGTGAATACACCCAGTGGTTTGTCTATGGCATCAAGCTCTCTTGTGCTAGTTGTCTGATTATGGGTGGAGCTGTCTTTGCTAGCTGGTTTGTGGATTGCAGTTTCAGACTTTTTTTCTTCACTATTAATTCTCTGATCAAAGTTTTTCTTTTCAGTAACACTAGACATTTTTAAACACTGTATATTCCCTTCTTCTGTCTCATTAATGTCTAGTTCATGTCTTTGTTCTATGGATTCATTTTCCTGGTAAGCAAAAGACCTATCATCAAGTTCCTTGTTATGAATTTCTTGACTTTTCTGCAGACGTACCTCTGTAAACTCTGTGCCTAATAAAGTAGAAGGTTGCTGACTTGGCACATCTGGAACCCCAGACCCATGTTCGGGAAGATTTTTTTGAAGATTATCCTTTTGAATTGAACCTATTTTCCCTGCATCCATAAGAAACAATGGTTGCATTTTCTCCAGAATTCCTATTGACTGCATAAAATTCTTCTCAACTGATTTTGAGTCTGTTGATTCATCAGTTAGACTTTCAGAATTAATTTCATGACAAACTTCATCACCGAGAGATTCCAAAGCCTGTTGCTTATCAGGATTCTGTAAAGGTTGAGCAACATCCCAAATAATAGTACAACTTTGGGCAATTTTAAGACTATTTGGGTCGTTACTGTCCAGAGGAGCCATACCAGATTGAGTTACGTCTGATACTAAACCATGTAAATGATCAGTTGCATTTATATTTTCTTGCATAACTCTTTCCACAGATTGATGGTTAGAAACACATCTGGAATCAATAGTTTTTTCTGTATCATTGTTCTTACATTGCAGCACATCTGTTACATCACTGTCTAATAAGACAGAATTCTGAGGATGTATCAATTGCATGTCTTCAGTTGAACTTTCTTTCCAAATATTTGTGTGTGGTTTTGGAAAATGACCTGTTTGCATTGAGCCAGTAAGTGAGGTGGTTTGGATTTTTTGCAGACTGTCCAAAGAGTGAAAACAAGGATCCACTTTACTTTTTGTTGTTGCATTATCATTGGAATTGTCAGAACTGAATAATGCAGTATATCCAGACGTAATTGTTTGCTTCCTTTCAGATTTCTGTGTGGGCTGATTATGGTTCTGAACACTTATAAAGGATTTTGCAATCTCACTACTTTGTTTTTCACTGTCCGTGTGTAAAGTAGAAGGTTGCTGTCTTAAAATATCAGCATCTAAAATGAATTCGGCTTTTCCAGTCTTGGAAACAGGTTTTATTGTTTCCATAATTGTGGATAACTGCATTCCTTCTATGGTAATGCTCTTACTGTCTTTTATAGCGTCTTCTTTTCTTTCATTTTCCTGATCAGGAACAATAAAAATTTAAATTGGTTTGGTTACATTTTCCTGAGCAATAGACTACTGTATATACAGTAACCCTTTTATACTGAATGTAGAAAGATCTTTGCTATTAAGTAAACTACTTTGCTCATTAAACTGGCTATGATCTGTTGTGTCTTGTGTCAAAGATGTTTAGGAGATGCTCCGTTTCCCTTTTTTCCATCTGTTTTAGTATCTCTTTTTCCCATTCCCCTCTCTTTATTGTTTATTTATCTACATCAAACTTTAACATTTACTTTAAAGTATAACCGTTTGAATACAAGTTTAATACTGAATAATTAATCCCAGGAAAGCCTGGGAACATTTAGATAAATAATTTTACAGATAAGCTCAGAGTATTGCCTCATGTGGAAGTCTCTGTCCTAGCCAGCATTTTCACCAAATGGACAACCAAAGCAAGCACTTAAGTTTAATGAGCTGAACTGCAGGCTAGGTTAATGGCAATCTTACTTGTTTAAAGTGCCCATGTTATTTAGAAAATTACAGTGTGTACGTCTCCGAATGCCATGGTAACAATTTTTTGCCAGACTTCTGTGGTTACAAAATGTGAATAAACTTTACAAAACTAAACACATAAATGTTGTTCTGTTTTCTGCATTGGCCTAAATTAAAAACAAATTTATTTAAGGATTTAGTAACCATCACAGAATGTATTTTTTTTTGTTTTGGTTTTATTTTATTATTATTTGATTAGCCTTAAAGCTTTTAAAAATGGCTAAACACTTCATTTGGCTTTATTTCAAATAAAATATACAGTATGTTTCAGTAAGTAACAGTAAAAGGGTTGTTTTTGCCTAAAACTCATTTATTTACACACCGTGACTGTGATAGGATTGCAGTGGCATCATAGAACCCTAAGTAAGATGATTTGTCACTGTCTACATGGCCTCCAAAAATGTAACTAGCCTTAAAAGGTAAAAGAATCTTTAATACTCACTTCAAACCTTGTGTCAACAGGCGTAGGGTTTGGTAAATGGTCAAGTTGTTTGTGAATAGATGTCTGCTTGTTAAAAAGAGTCTCAATATTCCGAGACAGAGCCGTCTTTCCTTCTGGAGTACAGCTACCCTTCAGGTAAGTGATCAGTATTTCAACTTTATGTAGATTCTTGCCTTCTTGGACCAAAGCTGGAAACATGTCCTATAACATAACATAACATAACATAACATAACATAACAACAGGGGTGGGGCGGGGTGTAGTGGATAGCGCGATCACTTCACAACAAGACGGTCCCAAGACGGTTCGATTCTCCGGTTTCCTCCCACAGTCCAAAAACATGCATATTAGGTGGATTGGTGATTGTAAATTGTTCATAGGAGTGAATGTGTGTGTGAATGGTAGTTTGCCTATGTGTTGCCCTGAGATGGACTGGCAACCCGTCCCGCCTCTCACCCTATGTGCGCTGGGATAGGCTCCAGCATACACCCGTGACCCCAAATTAGGGAATAAACGGGTAAGAAGATGAATGAGTGAGCATAACATATGTTGCCGCATATTTAAGCATACTTGTGAAATATAAATACGTATGAGTGAGAGCTTGTATTTTATTAGTGTGTCTATGTTTTAGGTGTTGTACTAATACCAGAAAGATCCGAGTTCAAATCCCACCCTCACCAAGCAACCCCTGTTGACCCATGAGCAAGGTGGATAAGAGCGTCCGCCAATTGCCAATGCCGTAACTGTAACTTTTGCAAGCTTAGTATTTATGTGTGTTCTCACCTCTAGTGTGTCCAGTTTGGACGACTGGCTTGTTGTATGTGAGGACTCGAGCACTTCCTTCTGCAGATCATCCAGAGTTTCACTGCATTGAATTAGCATGCGGCTGCAGTGTCTTTCTCTGTGAATGTTCTCATCCAGAACTTCACATAAATCCTACATTCATACAAAACACACACACACACACACACACACACACACACACACACACACACACACACACATAATCGTATTGTAACATTTTATTTATTTATTTATTTATTTATTTATTTATTTATTTATTTATTGTGACACCATACCAGCACCAGATTATATTCACACAGGCACAGGGAGAACAAGAAAACTCCACACAGAAAGGCCCCTGATGGGAATCAAACCCAGGCCTTCTAGCTGCGAGACAACAGTGCTAACCACTTATCCACCATGCCACTCGTAAGATTTTATTAACACATATTTCTTATTGTGCTATAAGACATTATACCCTGCTGATTAATATTGCTAATATCTAATAATGCTTACGCTGATTTCTTTGATTAAGCCGGAGGTACTGTTTTCCAGGCTGTCCCAGGAAAGATCAGAACAGTTCTGGTTTTGTGGTAATTCGGATTGCTCTGTCATCTGATGTTTCATCGCTGTCACTTGAGAGTTAAGGGCTTTGGCTTTCTCCAGTAGAGGGTGTGCCTGGTCCATAGCTGCTATCCGCTCAGTCAAGCCTGGCCAAGGAAAAAGTGCAGGTAGGGCTGAAACTTGCTCTTGCAGTTCATGAAGCTGCTGTAAACTGGTTTCAAAAAGCTGACTGGGGGCTGGGTGCTCTATCTTTTCCTGTAGAAGTCTGGAACACAGAAATCAAACTCTATTAGAGTGGAGTTTGCATGTTCTCCCCGCACTTGCCAAGGCTTCCTTCGGTTTCCTCCCAGCGTCCAAGACCACGCAGATTAGGTCGATTGGTGATTCTAACTTGCCCATAGTCAGTGAATGTGTGTGTGAGTGGTTGTTTGTCTATGTGTTGCCCTGTGATGGACTGGCAACCCGTCCAGGGTGTACCCCTGCCTCTCGCCCAATGTGAGCTGGGACATGCACCAGCAGATCTGAGTAACCTCGAATTAGGGAATAAGCGGATAAGAAGATGAATGAATGAATGAATGAATGAATGAATGAATGTTCTAAAGCAAATGAAAACTTCATTTATCATCTTCTAACCCACTTATTCCCCTATTCAGGGTCATGCGGATCTGCTGTCAGTCACAGGAACACAGAAACAAAAAAACACACACAATCATTCATATAGGTCATTTAGAATCACCAATTAAAATGTTTTTGGGCTGTAGGAGGAAACCGGCTGTACCCAGAAAAAACCTAAGCAAGCACGGTGAGAACATGCAAACTCTGCACAGGAATGAAACTTAGGACCTTCTTGTTGTGAAGTGACCATGCTAACAACTATGCCACCACGCTGCTCTCAAATGAAAAATTGTTGTGTTAAAACATTCTGGAAAAATTTCTAAAACTACATGTAAACATCATTTTTTAACCATTAGGATGTTATATAGCTTGTGATGACAAAATTGTATTTGTTAAAAATTTGTTCTCACATGAGCATTACAAACACATTTATTCAAAAGATTTGCAAAGATTTATTTTGATATGTGATGAACTGAAGCTCCAGTCTTCTAGTAAGACTTTCCAGTCCAATTGAATGTGAGAGATCTCTTCATTCAGCTCCAACATTGTTAGTGAGATCAGACACTAATGTCAGGTAAGGAGGTCTGGGGTGCAGTCCCCATTCCATTTCATCCCAAAGGGGTTCAGTGGTGTTAATATCAGGACTTTATGCTTGAACACTAGTGTATTTTTTTTACTGTAATAATAACCCAGAATGTGATAATGTCATACTGGAACAGTATTGGAGTCTCTTAGTTCCAGTGAAAAAATAATGCAATGCTACAACATACAAAATATAGATATTCTAGACAAACTATAAATCAACAGTTTGGAGAGGAACCATAAGGTTAGGTGACTAAAATATATAGTGTATAAGCAAATAAAAACCACTCCCTCTGATATTTACATTGATCATATTTGCATTGGTCACAAAATGGATCAACACTTTGGACTCAATGATATATTGTACCTGTGCTGTGCAACTGCAGCTTGCAATAGAAAATTCCATTGGCACTCTGTATCCTTAAGTATGCATAAAACAGGTGGAAAGTCTCTTCCTCCACTCTCACTTTGTCTCTGGAGCAGTGCCTGACATCTGATCTTCAACTTCTCTAACCTGCCGTCTCCCTCAGTCCTCAGGTCCAACACCACCTGACCACACAGTACATTTGATCAGACTATAAACAGGAATAGTGAAAAGGAATGTGAACCTGTTGATGGACACCATTTTTTAATTAATTTTGACATGACCATGATAGTAATAGTATCCGGAGATGAAATCCATTTGTCAGTACCTTTACCTCCTTTTAACAAATGATGTGTGAATAAATCTATCAAGTAAAAGTAAAATATAAAAGTCTGCAAATGGGAACACTTTTTTTTTTAAATGGAACAATATATAATTTGGACATGGATTTAATTCATGGCCTCAACCTTTTTTAACACAATTTTAGCCCATTTTAGTGTCATTCGAAAGGTAAAGTCTGTACAGGTTATTGTTACCCTTTCAGAACTGAAAGACTTTTTTTTTAATAAAACAGACTATTTTAAATTATTAAATTATTTATTAGGGCGGCGCAGTGGCATAGTGGATAGCACAGTCGCCTCACAACAAGAAAGTCCCGGGTTCGAATCTCGGGCTGGGATATTTCTGTGCAGAGTTTGCATGTTCTCCCTGCACTTGTGTGGGTTTCCTCCGGGTGCTCCGGTTTCCTCCCACAGTCCAGAAACATGCAGATTAGGTGGATGGGTGATTGTAAATTGTCCATAGGAGTGAATGTGTGTGTGAATGGTTATTTGTCTATGTGTTGCCCTGAGATGGACTGGCGACCCGTCCTGGGTGTACCCCCGCCTCTCGCCCTATGTGCGCTGGGATAGGTGCAGCAGACCCCCGTGACCCCGGATTCGGGAATAAACGGGTAAGAAGATGAATGAATGATTTATTATTTTACAGATACAGCCATATCCAATTATTTTGTGTTCTGATAAGTGTAAGTGCATGACTGAATAATAAGCATGACTGTATAACTAAATTCGCTTCTCTTGTTTAATATCTTTATATTCATCCTAAAGATCTTTATTTTACCTGCAGTCCCTGAAGTATTTCTCTCATTTTTGCTGAGATGTTCATGGTATCTGTTTCTTGAGTGTCAGCTGACTGCTGTAATCTTTTCAGACTGTCATCTGTGCTTTCTACAAAATGTTTAAAGCTTTGCAATTCCTTAAGGAAGTCTACATGGACAGCTGAATCTTCATGAATATTTTTAGCTTGTGGATGGATCTGAGATGAAGGTTGACTGTGCTGTTCTCGGGTTTGAGATTCTGGTAAAGGATCTTGGATTTCCGACGTAATGACCCGAGTATGTTTGATCTGTTGTGGCTTATTAAGTCTTCCAGCTTCTTCCCTTTTCTGAATGATCATGTCCCTGACTGCTGAGATGTTTTCCTGGAGTTGTGCCACATTCTCAGCAAGAGGCAGCAAGCTTTCTGGGCTGGCCAGGTTGGCTAACATGGCAACCTGCTGCATTAAAGTGTCTGCCTGTGTGATTTCCAACTGTAGTTTCTCTGATAAAACCTGCAGGAGAAATTACTGTCTTAGGCAGGTATAATAGTAAGAATAAAATACATTATAAGATTTGGCAGTATTTTTTGTATGCAGATCACCTTTTCCCAACTTTTCTGACTATATATTCACCTGAATATCACGAATAAGCAGTGGGCCGTCTGTGCTCAGGGTTCCTTTTATCGTCTCTATGGAAGACATGCATTCTGTCATTCGGGCTGTGACCTGAGCCTTGGCAGCCAACAGCTCTCTAAAGACATCGCTCGTTTCTGTGAAGAGCTCTTTCACTTCTTCCATTCGCTTCTTCATCTGGCTCTCAATAACCTGAAGAACCCCCCAGCATATAACAGTGATAAAGGAATTGTGCAATTACCTAAGAGGAGCAGGAAATAACATTGTGAAGGCCTTACCTGGAGCTCCAGTGGGGGTTCACAGCTATCCAGGACTTCCTTGATCTCTACAGACCTGTGACAGAAACGTTCAATATTTTCCTCCTGTGTTTTTAGCTCTTCCTGTTGAACAATGATAAAGTTTCATATATTAGTAAGGCAAAATACTGATAATAATATTCTTTTAAATGCCTTATGTTTTAATTAAAGGAAGTGTTTTCGGCTTTGTTTCACTTGTAGAACATTTGCAACAAATATACACAAATAATCAGGAATTCTAGTAAATGAGAGAATGAAGAGGCCATTCAGGCTACGCACATTCACTACTATGGACAATTTAGAATCACCACCCATCGTACAAGTTTTTGGACTGTGGGAGGAAACCCAGGCAAACACGGAGAGAACACGCAAAGTCTGTAGTTTATTAACAATAGCAAAAAAAGTAACCTGCATAGCAAGAACATCCTGTTCATCCTGAAAGGGGTGTGTCTGAGCAATTGTCCTCAGTTTGTTGCCAATCCAGGTGTCCACCTCTCTAGCCAACAAAACAAGCCTATCCCACAGTGACAATCCAATCTGCAGTCTGTCAAAACGACAGTCTGTCCTCTCGATCAACTGTAGAGAACATCACAAGATGACAATCACAACTTTCTCACACATACTTAATATTGACATACTTAATATATCATTTTGACACAAAAATAGACACATACGTCTAGCCAGCGGTCCATGAGTGCATCTGCCTCTTTCTCAAAAGGAGCATCTGGACAGTCTGGGATATTTCTCATCCGAGAATGCAGCTGTCTGCACAGAGATCTAAACTCCTCCACACTATCTCCAAGAGCACTTAGGTCTGTTTGAATGCTGTTTACCTGCACACACACGCACACACGCACGCACACACACGCACACTTAGCTTAGGATAAAATAACATCATAAACAATTATTAAGGATAATAATTTATATACCAAATATATTTCAAATTCTGGTTCCTTTCTGCATATGACTCTTGACTTTAACCACCAATCTTTGCTGTTTCACTTTCCACTAAATTTGTGATTGTGTGATTTTTTTTCTGCTCAGTTGTAATAGTATTAGTGAAATGGTACTGATAATATGTGAGGAGGTCATGGGTGCAACGGGCATTTCATTTACATTTCAGTGAAAAGGTTTCCAGAAAGGTTAGGGTCAATTGTGTAAGTCAAAAATTCTGTGCAAGACAAGTGAATTCTATTACACCAAATATTTTTGTTACACCTGAGCAAGGCCTCCTAGGCATCAGCTATATAACAGACATAAATGTATGTCTCTCTGGATAAGGCACGCACACGTATTGCCCCAAAACAGGTATAGCTCTTGTAGGGCTTGAAATTTGGCCTGATTTATCTAATGCTGCCATCTACTGTCTTTACACAGAATTTATTTTAGAACATTCATTCATTCATCTTCTTGCCGCTTCTTCCCTAATTCGGGGTCACAGGGGTCTGCTGGTGCCTATCCCAGCACACATAGAGCGAGAGGCGGGGGTACATCCTGGACGGATCGCCAGTCCATCTCAGGGCAACACACAGACAAACAACTATTCACACACACACATTCACTCCTATAAACAATTTACAATCAACAATCAACCTAATCTGCATATTTTTGGACTGTGGAAGGAAACCGCAGTACCCTGAGGAAATCCACGCAACATTCAAACTCCGCACAGAATACCTTCTTGTTATGTAGCAACTGTGCTATCCACTATGCCATCGCACCGCACTAGTTAGAACAGAATTTAGCAAATTTGCAGAACTAAAGCTCATCATACCTTAGTAATGACACGCTGAAGATTTTCTTTGCCCATGTAAGAAGACTTTTCACTAATGGTCTGCTCGCCAATCTGCAGGGTACTGTTTATATCAGCACGGCAGCTCTGAAACCTCTTCAGCATCTCGGCCAGCGAAAGACATTCCTTTTGACTTTAAACCCAAACAAATACATGTGCATTATTTACAAGAATCCACTTCCGAATCTCTGTTTAATCCCTTATACCATATTAACCATTTCCCTTTTGTCTTTCGACAGTCATACCTTTCCCTCAGTGTTTTGTTGATGTCGTCCCATTGGACTTCCAGCTCTCTGAAGACATCCTCTGAAACGTGAGCTTGAGTAGATGTTTGCCTTAGATTCTGGATGTCAGAGTGCACAGCAGCTAGTTTACTCTCCATGTCAGTTAAACATCGCAATCTAGAAAAATAATATCAAAATGTAGGCACCGAAATTTATATTATATTACATATTATAAGAAGATAAAACGATAACAAGGAGAAAATATATGTACAGTAAAACAGAGGAACACGTCAACCATTCATTCATCTTCTTACCCACTTATTTCCTAATTCGGTGTCACGGGGGTCTGCTGCGCTTATCCCAGCAGACATAGGGCGAGAGGCGGGGGTATACCCTGGATGGGTTGCCAGTCCATCATAGGGCAACACATAGACAAACAACCATTCCCACACACATTGTCCTATGGACAATTTACAATCACCAATTGACCTAATCTGCATGTTTTTGTACAGTGGGAGGAAACCGGAGTACCCGGAGAGACATGCAAGCTCCGCACAGAAAGATCCCGGCCCGGGATTCGAACCCGGGACCTTCTTGTAGTGAGGCAACCGTGCTATCCATTATGCCAGTGCTCCGCCCTCACGTCAACCATCAGAACATATTAAATATGATGAGTTTGTAACAATAGAAGTATTTGATTTATTTCTATATATTATACAATATAACCATTACTCACACAAACGTGAGAAAAACTATACTATATGCTAGATCAGCGGAAGGGATGTTTTGGTTAAATAATAATAATAATAATAATAATAATAATAATAATAATAAAAAACAAGATATTTGTTTTGTTAAAAAACCCTAATATTTAGTCATTCTTTATATTTTTTATTTATATTTACACTATTTGGCAGAAGCCCTTATACGCATAGACTTGCATTTATTTCAATTATAAAATTGAGCAGTTTCATTCATTCATTCATCTTCTAACCCGCTTATTCCCGAATCCGGGGTCACAGGGGTCTGCTGCTCCTATAACAGCACACATAGGGTGAGAGGCGGGGGTACACCCTGGACAGGTCGCCAGTCCATCTCAGGGCAACACCTAGACAAACAACCATTCACACACACATTCACTCCTATTGACAATTTACTATCACCAATCCACCTAATCTGCATGTTTTTGGACTGAGGGAGGAAACCAGAGTACCTGCAGGAAACCCACGCAAGCACGGGGAGAAAATGCAAACTCCGCACAGAAAGATCCCGGCCAGGGATTCGAACCCGGGACCTTCTTGTTGTGAGGCGACCGTGCTAACCACTACACCGCGCCACCCTGCTGAGCAGTTTCATATAGTTATTTAATTAAACAAATGTAATGTAGTATATGTAATATTATGTAAATTACTCTGGATCCTAGGACAGTATCGTTTTCCATTGTTTATCAGTAAATATGTCTTAGCGATATTGAAATTCTTTTCTTTCTTTTTAGTGTAAAATTGTTTCTCCTTTATTATAGAGTTAAGCTTTGTGTAAAAATCGATTGTGGTTAGTTTATTATTGCTTTTATTGTTGCGGGTAAGAAGATGAATGAGTGAATGTTGCATTTTCCTTTGTTCTTCCTTCTAACCTTTGCTGTAGAGCAGGGAGGGTGGGCTCTTTCAGGCCTTGTTTTTCCATGGAATGCTGCACCTGGTTGAGATTTACCTGCAGCTCTTTACTCTTTTTCCTCAACATTCGTTGGTTTTTCTCCTCTTCTTTACTTTTTGGCACTCCTTTGATTTCAAGAGAATTAATCTTTGCTGCACAAATAGCTACCAAATCCTGACAACGACCTGGCATCTTGTCCAGATTTAAACTCATCTCAGCATCTTTGAGCTTACAGTCAATTTTTCTAGCTTCTTCTGTAGCAAGTTGAAGCTTTTCTCTGATGGATGCCAGTCTGATAGTGGAGTCTGGTGCTGATGCTGCTACTGCTGTTAATGGAGATGTGACCTCATCATTCAGCTGGTGTAAAGCACTCAGGAAGTGTTCCAGAGTAGTGAGAACTGACTGTGTTGTGGCTAGCTGATGGTTTAGCAGCTGCAGGCGCTCTGTACAGCTCTGGAAGACTTGCTGAAGTATGATAAGGGTTCGAAGCTCTGTCTCATTTAGGCTCTCGGAGACTGACGCTTTACTTTTGGACTCAGAAAGGAGCATCAGTTCTTTTTGAATGTCTTCTTCTACCAGCTGATAAGATCAAATCAGTAATTTATTAATATTTCATTTCGTATAAGAATAGTAACAAGATTGTAACATGTGCACACACAAAAGTAAAATGTTTACTATTTATAGACAATGAAAAATATATAATTCTTAAAACTCAAATATTTTTTTTCTCTTTGGGAAGATAAAATCTAATATACCGTATTTTTGGAACTATAGTCCAAAAGATAGATACGGTAGTTACACCACAAAGACTCACCAAAAATAATTACCTTTGTGTCTCCGTATATTGTTGTAAAGTCTTTAAAGGCAAATCCTGTGATGTCCAAAGTTTTTCTAGCAATTTGATCTAGCTGTTCTGAGATCTGTTTGAAACGAATATCGGCTGGCTCCAGCAACTCCAAAGCACTTGTCAGTAACCTCATCCTACGTGATAAGAAACAGTTTAAGCATTAAAACTGAAAGGGTTTGTGTGTGTGTGTGTGTGTGTGTGTGTGTGTGTGTGTGTGTGTGTGTAAAACCTGTCATTAAAGCAGATCTGCTGTACATTCCACTGTTCAGTAAGTTGTTCCCTGTCTGTATCAACTCTGCAGCCATCCATCATTTGTGAAGAGCTCTGAACCTCAAATTTAAACCATAAATCCTCTGTCTGCTTCTTTAAATCCTAAACACACAACAGCATTCAACACACACATTAAGCACAAACATACACACAAAACAGCGTCATATATATATATATATATCACATTTCACATTATAATCTAATGTACATGTCCTTGGACTATGGGAGGAAACCGGAGTATCAGGAGAAAACCCACACAAGTGCAGGAAGAGCATGCAAACGCTGCACAGAAAGAATCGAACCCTGGACCTTCTTGTTGTAATGTGACAGTGGTACCCGTGCTGCTTGAATTCTCAATATACAATGTAAAATAAAACAGCAGTTTTTATCCATCTTAAATATAAATAGAATTATACAGTATGTGGATGAAATATACAGTATGTGGATGATTTTTTTATATTTTCGAAAAATTAATGCTTACCTGAAGATCTTGGATGTGTTTCTTTAAACTGTCAGTCGAGATGCTAGGGATTTTGAGGGAATCTTTGTTCAGCTGTTTGGTGTTTATCTGCAGCTGCTGTTTGAAAGCTGACAGGGCGACTAGGTAACTGAGATAAAATCAAAGAGACCATTTCAATAAAGCTAAAGCTAAAAAAATAAAAATAAAGCTAAAAACATAACAATAAAGCTAAAGACACATCATGGTCTGTGATGTGGTGCTCACACCTACTACATCACCTATAGTTATCGACAGTGCATAATAGTATCTACTATAAACATTTCAATATCAAAGGTAACGTTGGAGTATATTATACATTGAAAATCCTCGAGTAGAATTGAGTAAACCACTTTTTTCAATAGGTTATATTCAAATGCAAACACAACCCTGCACAATGTAAAACTGTCCTCTCCTTCATGCTAAAACTGGACGTAACGATTTTGCAACAATGCATCAATCAGTGCATTAGTTTACTAGTATGTCCAATCACAATACAGGTTAAGTCATTTAAAAAAAAAATTCTTTTTAATGTGAATAATAGTGAGTTTAAAATGATCTAATTTAGCAAAAGTATTCGGAGATGTCAAGAAATTAAGTTAATGATCATATTAAACATCAGAAATTAGACAAAAATGTTATGTTATGTTATGTTATGTTATGTTATGTTATGTGACCGTAGTGTTGGTGCCTTACATTTATTACCTTACTAGTATTTTATGAATTAACAGTTTAAAGATTACACATAATTGTGAATAAAAATAAAAATAAAAAAACCCACAGTGGGTAAATTGTGGTTTCCTGGGTGAAAATACTGTATCTGGATTATTTTAGCATTGTGCTGCTACTGCTACATGCTACAAGCAGATGGACAGGGGTCCATTTCTTTGGACTTTAAATGCACATACTAGTAATAGAACCACAACATAAGCTATTCTGAAAAGCATGTGTGTGATGCAGATAGAAATGCTGCCAAAAATGGTTAACCTGTCGTGAGCTTTCTGTTGGGACTCAGGGATCCCTTCCTGTTTTTCCTCAGTATAGATGATCATCCTCTCTGCTGTCTGTTTGGTCTCCACACTCCATATAGTCTGTACAATATCCTGAAAAAGCAGAATAAAAAGTCCAACAGACAGTACAGGACAATAGAATATAATTATAAAAAGTACTAGGGGTCTATGAGAGATGAAAATGCTTTGGATTGAAATGTTTTGACCACACACACACACACACACACACACACACACACACACACACACACACACACACACACACACACACACACACAC
>JAOTRA010052422.1:0-18739 GCA_026260255.1 Pseudolaguvia tuberculata | reverse complement strand
TGTGTGTGTGTGTGTGTGTGTGTGTGTGTGTGTGTGTGTGTGTGTGTGTGTGTGTGTGTGTGTGTGTGTTCATCTGTGTGGCCCTGTGATGGACTGGTGAACTGGCTCTTGCCCTGTGTACGCTGGCATAGGCTACAGTTTGTCCCTGTGCTTGGAATTAGGGAATAAGCGGGTTAGAAGACGACTGAATGAAAAACAGGGTTGGCAGCATGATGGCGTAGTGGTTAGCACTGTTGCCATTACAACAAGAAGGTCCGGGGTTCGATTCCTAGTCAAGGGATGTTTTTGTGTGGATTTGGCATATTCTCCTTGCACTTGCATTGGGTTTACTCTGGGTTCTCCGATTTCCTACCACAGTCCAAAAACATGTACATTAGGTTGATTGGCAATTCTAAATTGCCTATAAAAGTGAGTGTAAGGTCCTGTGATGGTCTGGCGACCTGTCCAGAGTGTACCTCCAAAGGACGTTCTTTTGACGCTTTCTTAACATCGCAAGAATGTTTATTAGCCATTAATGTTGTAGGAAGGTTTATAGATTATGCTAGATTATAGTAATAATAGTGCAGGGTTTCCCCTACTGTGTGTTGTGAACCCCTGGTGGTTCGTAAAGGAATTGCAGTGGGTACATGAGTTGTTGGCAAGCAGATGAAAAAATTGTAATTGTTTAACATTAAAAGATTCTTGGAGTAATGATTGCTAACTGAATGCTCTGGTATTAAGATTAGGCATTATAGATCAGATCTTACTGGCCAAAATATAAAATAAACTTTTTTTTTTATTTTATTTTTTTTATGTAAACCTATTGACACATCTTCAGCAACCGCCCCCACCTCAGCAGGCAGCTCGACCCATGCGGCCTCCACCCTCAGAGGGAGAGCTGGTTGGGAGAGGAAGACAGAAAACGGCCCCAGCTGCGGCGATGTCGGAAGGTATCTTAAAAATATCATCGTGTTCATACATCTAACTGATCACATTACCCTCACGTTTCTCCTGTCAGGATGATTGTAGTATGTATAAATTATATAACATTACAGATTATTGCCTTTTTAATGACCATTTATGAAAACTTACAATAATATCAGCGTCTGCCAAATTCGAAAAATGTAAAATGTGATCCAAATGTTTCTTCAGCTGTGCTGCAGATTTCCGCCGGCTTCCAGCAAGTAAAGTTGGGAGAGAGAGGAGGACGCAGAAGAGACTTCCACGATTCAGGAATTAACACTCGGCAACTTATGGAACATGTGAAGGAGTCCAAGACAGGTCAGTGATGGAACTGTGTATTAACAAGAGGTGCAACATACATCGCGCCTCGAGCCTGACCGGAATAGATATTGATATCAATCGGCCAATATTCTTTTCTTCAGTTTATTTCTGAGTAATTTATTTACACGCTCATTCGGAAAGTGTGAAATAGTAGATCATAAATTCACTGTTAAATGGATCAGTTGAATTAACCTCAAAATGATTGAATTAAGAAATCCCCAAACCTATTGTTTTCTTTTACTCTAAAGGACTTATGGACATGTACAAAAGCAAATGGTAGCATGACCACCTCTGTTGTTAGTTTTAATCTTTTTTTTTTTTTTTATCTGATTTAATCTTTTTTTGTTGTTGTCTTGACTGCTTTTTTAAATAGGACTGTCTGGCTTGCGTATTGAGCTCCGGGCAAACTATATGCGCCTGCTTTCTCGGCCCCAGTGGGCTCTGTTTCAGTACCATGTGGATTTTAATCCACCCATGGAGTCACGGCGTCTGCGCACCGCGCTGCTCTATACTCACGAGGACGTCCTGGGCAAAACAAAAATCTTCGATGGAACCATTCTCTTTTTGCCTAACAAACTTCCTAAAAATGTAACTGGTGACAAAAAAACATTTAACATACTATCCTGTTCTGTGTTTGATTTCATAAAGTAGGTATTCAGTACACTTGTATGATTACAGGTAATATGATTAAAATTTGGACATGCCATGGGACACACCATTTGTTTAAGTAAGCTAATGGCCGTTATTTCTTTAGGAGACGGTGCTGTGGAGCGAAAGCAGATTCAAAGAAAAAGTTCAGATCACAGTCACCCTGACCAATGAACTACCCTCATCATCTCCAGTGTGTCTGCAGTTCTACAACATTCTCTTTAGAAGGTATGAGCTGAGATTGGTGTTGAACAGAAAATCGGAATGTTTTAAAGTTTTGTTTTAGTTACTTGACTACAGTTATTGTTACCAGGATTCTGAAGATTCTCAACATGCAGCAGATCGGCCGCCATTATTATAACCCTACGGACCCTTTGAATATCCCTCAGCACAGGTTTGTGTGATGGATACAAGACTTTAGAACTTCTGCAGTAGTTAAACGTGGGATGTGGTTGAGTTTGACCTAGCTTATGTTTTCAGGCTGACTATTTGGCCCGGCTTTGTGACCAACATCCTGCAGTACGAGTCTAGCATCATGCTGTGTCTTGATGTGAGCCATAAAGTTTTGCGGAGTGAGACTGTTCTGGACTTTATGAGCAGCCTGAGACACCAGTATGGAGACCAGCGATTCGTTGATGTCTGCACCAAGGAGCTGGTCGGCGTCATTGTTCTCACTAAGTAATAATTCACTGCCAAAATTAGGAAAAAATTGTGGTTTATTTAAAAAAAAAATTTCATCATGGGTTTACGTGCACACCTTTCAGGTACTCAGATACATAATGGGTGACCTTCATGCTGAACTCAAGCCTGTGATTTATCCAATATTTTAAAGGTATAACAACAAGACGTACAGAATTGATGACATCGCTTGGGACCACACGCCCAACAACACCTTTAAGAAAGGAGACACTGATATAAGTTTCAAAGAGTATTACATGAAGGTGAGCAAATTATATAGTATTTCACTTTGGGTCCAGGGTTTCAGAGAGGATCCCCTCCAAACTTAGTAGTGGTGTTACTAGGCATTTTTATTTTTAATGTTCTTTACATTTGTTTTTTAGCAATATGGTCTCCAGATTACAGACGGGAATCAGGTTCTGCTGGTCAGTCGCATTAAAAGAATTGGTCCCGCAGGAGCTCCTCCACCAGGACCGGCTTTACTTATCCCAGAGTTCTGTTACCTCACAGGTTGGTCTGAGAGACGGGGAAACTGCAGACACTTTAATTGCTACAGATTGTTTTTAATTTTCAATTATTGCAACTTTCTCAGGTCTGACCGACAAGATGCGCAGCGACTTTAATATCATGAAGGATCTTTCTGCTCATACCAGACTTACCCCAGAACAGAGGGAGACCCGGCTCAGCAGATTCATCAGCAATATGAGCAAGTAATGACCACCCCTTCCCCAAAAGCCAATTTTATTTACTAAAATGTATCTATCAATTAATTTTTTTATTTTATTTTTATTTTATTTTTTTTTTTTCAAATGAATGCAGAAATGCTAATGCCCAAGCCACACTCACCGCATGGGGTCTAAGGTTTGAGAACAGGCTGATAAGTCTGACTGGAAGAGTTCTTCCTCCGGAGAGAATCCTTCAGGCACAGAGAGCGGTAATAGAAACTGCAGAACCCTAGACACAGTATATAGTCTTGGTTAGATATATGCATCTGTGTCCCATTCTTGCTGACTCTGCGACTTTTGCGTGTATGTGCAGTACGAGTACAAACCACGGGATGCGGATTGGTCCAAAGAGATGCGAGGGCTTCCTCTGATCAGCAGCGTTCCACTTGAAAACTGGCTGATGTTCTACACGCGCCGTAATGCTGACCTCGCTCACTCACTGTTACAGACCCTTAATAAAGTGTCCGGGCCTATGGGTATTCACGTGCAGAGGCCAGGATTGTAAGTCAACGCTGTTATACCTGTATTTAAATTTATTTAACTACTTTAACAGCTAGTTATATTTGTGAATATTCTGCCTCACCTATTTTATGTAGCAGCAGTGAGTAAACATCATTTGCCTAAAATCAGTTTATTGTGACGTTCATGTTTCCCCACTTCATTTTTTTTCCACGCAGGATCGAGTACGATGATCGACAGGAGTCTTTGCTGAGAGCTCTGCAACAGAATGTGGGGCAGCAGATTCAGATGGTGGGTTTGTTATATTAATGGTTTTATAGGTGACTACAAAATACTATACTTACTCAAATGTAGTGTGTAATTTCATATGCAAATTCTGACGGACTGGCGCCGTTGCTTATAAAACGTGTGTTTCTCTTTCAAAAGGTGGTCGTGATCTTGCCCACCAACCGTAAGGATAAATACGACTGTGTGAAGAAGTACCTGTGTGTGGACTGTCCCACTCCGAGTCAGTGTGTGTTGGCACGCACCCTCAGCAGACCTCAGGCCCTCATGACCATAGCCACAAAAATTGCCCTGCAGATGAACTGTAAAATGGGAGGGGAGCTTTGGACCGTTGAGATCCCGGTACCATCATGACAGTGGTGTCTTCTTTTCGTTGCTATCTTGCTGTTCTTTTTGTGCACATTTTTGATTGACTCCTTTTACTATTTCAGTTAAAGCACTTGATGATCGTAGGGATCGACTGCTATCATGACACTACTTCAGGGAGAAGATCCATCAGTGCTCTGGTGGCCAGCCTCAACCAGAGCATGTCCAGGTAGTGTAGTGGGCAATATTGTAAGATTGGCATAATTCAAGTCGACCTGTGTAGTTTTTACTCAGTCATTAAATCCTGTATGGTAAAAGCCATGATCTCCTGGGGGGGTCAGTGTCTATTGAGATCCCAGGCAACGGTTAATTCTCTACAAATCATGTATACCATTGTCTTCTGTTTGTCCAGGATGGTCTTATTGTTGCTTTGAAATCCTGAATGATCCAAAAGACTGTTTTGTAATGACACACGGTATGTTCTCCTCTCAGATGGTTTTCCAAGTGTGTTCTGCAGAGCCGCGGTCAGGAAATCATCGATGGACTTAAAGTGGCTCTGCAGGGTATGTGATTTTTTTTTTGGGGGGGGGGATTGATTTACAGCATTAGACTTTGATGGCATACATGCCACAACTGCATCATTCTAGGTACCAGTAACTCTACTGACATTGGTAGGAAGTTTCTTCCGCCACCTTTGTGTCAGATATTCGTTAGTTTGTCAGAACAATGTGGGTTGCTTGCTCATACGCCGAATCTATTTGTATTTTAAAATAACTGTGGTACTATAACTAAGTTCTTTATCCTCAGCTGCACTGAAGACCTACTTCAACTACAACAAATGTTTGCCGTCTCGCATCATCGTGTACCGTGACGGCGTAGGTGACGGCATGCTGCAGAGCGTAGTCAACTACGAAGTGCCTCAGATCCTGCAGTCCATCAAAGCCATGGGAGAAGATTACACGTGAGACCTAACACAACTCCTTCAACATCCCCAGGATTCCTTTTTCCCATTTACTTTTTCTATATACAGACCCAAGCTGACCTTGGTGGTGGTGAAGAAACGTATTGCATCCAGATTCTTTGCTCTTCTTGACGCCAGATTGGGCAATCCTCCTCCTGGGACGGTCGTTGACACCGAAGTCACACGGCCAGAGTGGTGTGTAATCGATCTTGTTCTGATCCTCGTCTGTGGTTTGTGTTGTGTGGGTTTGTGTTAAAATGCCTTTTTTTTTCTCCCCCCACTAAGGTACGATTTCTTTATCGTAAGTCAGGCGGTTCGTTTAGGTAGCGTTTCCCCCACTCACTACAACGTGGTGTATGACAGCAGCGGTCTCAAACCGGATCACATGCAGAGACTCACCTACAAACTATGTCACCTGTATTACAACTGGCAGGTAAACAGCATACACACACAGTCTGCTTCCTACACTATCTCAAATCAAGCAGCATGGCATATTCTCAACTTCAGACAATATAAATTATATTTTTCATAGTGTGACTGGTTATAATAAAGCTGTCATGATGCCATAACTATTAATCCTTTTAATAAAACATTTGCACAATAAATGGCGGGGAAAACTATCAACAATTAATTGCTGACTAAAATTGTAACATTTGTGGCATTCAGCAGACGCCCTTATTTACAACGATTTTGTCTTTTATACAACTAAGCAATTAAGAGTTTAGAGCATTACTCAGCCGATGGTAGCTTGGTGGTGTTGGGAATCGAACCCTGATCACTGTTGTAGATCATCAGAAAGTTATACCCACAATGCACTCACTGTCCTGCCGGTGACCCAATGAGACACTAATAACTTTTTAATGTATTTATTTTTTTACCTCAAGAAACTGTAAATGCAAAATTAAAGATGAAACATGATTATATGTGGTAGAAGGTATTTCTTCACACACACACACACACACGGACACACTAAATATAAATGTATTAAAAATATATCATTTTTGCAAATATTTTGCCTTTTTTAACTTTAAGTAGTTTATTGTATTACGATTGAGCTTTCATGCTTTTTTTTTTTTTTTTTTTTTTTTTTGCAGGGGATTATTCGTGTTCCTGCTCCGTGTCAATACGCCCACAAACTGGCCTTCCTGGTCGGCCAGAGCATCCACAGGGAGCCCAACCTCAACCTGGACGACTTACTCTATTATCTGTAAAAGGATTCCCGTCTGTTTATTCACTTCAGCAGCTTCATCGATTAGATCCGAACAAACACCTTTTTCTTAGGAAGCTGTAATGACGGGGATTTTTATTATTAATTAAGCAAATAAATGAAGAAAAAAGAAAAATTCTGGAACGGGAGTAAATTCTATGTTATAAAGACCTGTAACGCCTTACTATAGTTATAATTTCATTATTGAATAAAGGCGGATGTCTGAACGTGTTTTTGTTTTTTTTGTTACTAGACTGCAGTGAAATATTGATATTTTTTGGTGTCTATACAAACCTGATCCTGTTTCATATTTGTGTATTTTGTTGTTTATTTTATTCTTGCTTTACCTTCCAAGTTTGACTGATAAATAAACATAAATCTACATAAATGCTTGGTGTAAAAATCTGATTGAAAAACTTTGAAAAGTCATTCATATTTCTTCTTACTCGCTTATTTCCTAATTTGAGGTCAGGCAGGGGTTCATCCTGTACCAGTTCACCAGTCCATCGCAGGGCCACACATAGACAAACAACCGCACACATATTCCTATGGGTAATTTAGAATCGCCACTTAACCTAATGTTTTTGGATGGTGGGAGGAAACCAGAGTACACAGAGGAAACTCACGCAAGTGTCGGGAGAACATGCAAAATCCTCACAGAAAGATCCCCTATTTGGGGATCGAACCCGGGACCACCTTCTTATAGATGCAGAAGTCTTGTATCTAAAAGTTTTATGAGTGTCCAGTTGGAGGCGCTCTTATTCAGCGTGATTGTGTTTAATCCCAGCTGAAAACTTTTCTCTAAATGCAAGGACAAAACGTTCTTAAAATAATGTTTAAGTAACGTTCACATAATGTTAAAGATCGAAAGGCAACGTTCTCAAAAATATAAAACAATCAAATGACTTCCATTGTATTCACTAATTCTGCTGGAGTCTAACCTAAACACACACTCTAGACAGGTCACCAGTCCATCACAGGGCCACACTCATACTCCTAAGGGCAATTTAGAAGGAAAAAAAACCCTACAATGTTGGAGAAAACCGGAGTAAACTAACCCTAACCCTAACCCCCGCTTTTATTGTTTTAAAGCTTAAAAATAATCCCAAAAAACTTTTTAATGATAAAAAGGCTACGCTTTTCTTCTTTATTCGTTTTAAATAAAATCTGCAAACTAATATAAATTACGTTTATTATGGGATGGCGTAGTGGTCCATTTCCACAAGGTTCCCTGGGTTTCTCCCGGTACTCCGGTTTCCTCCTACGCAAGCGCGGGGAGAACAAGGAAACTCCGCACAGAAAGATTCCCGGCCCAGGAATCGAACCCGTGCCAAACACTACGCCACCGCGCCCACCTGGATAATGCTTATTAAAACATTTTAGCAATTCATTCATTCATTCATTCATTCATTCATTCATTCATTCATCTTCCAACCCGCTTTTTCCCCAGTTCTACCAAAAAATCAATAAATAAAGCCACAAAAATGTATCAACTTAAAATTGCAAACATTTATAATGTTTATAATGTTATAATCGGATCCTAAGACAATTAATGAATTAAAAAATTATTTAATCAATTAATACATAATTTTTTTCATTTATTTGTTTTGTTTGTATAAATAAAAACATCAAACAGCAGCCCGCCCTAAACGCGCGCGCGTTAATTCGCGTTAGTTCCTCTTTTCCTCCCGTCACATCATTTTGACGCCAGAAAGCATCACTGACGGGTTACACCGTCATAACCGGCCCGTAGTTATTTAGTACTTTATCAGTTGTTGTTTTTCCCCCAGTAATTTCTCGATTAAGTGCAGTTTTTATCGTTTCCATCACTGTTTATTGTCTCTTTTTTCCATTTAATTTCCACTTGCTGACGTCACACGGAGTTGAAATGGACTTGGATGTTTTTAGGGATTCGGACCGGCCCGCCGGATTAGCAAGAAGCTAAAAGAGCTTTAGTTCATTTAAGGGGTTTAATAAAGATGCGGGACCGCCTGGCTGAACTGCAGTCGGTGAGTAATGTACGTCTCGTTCAAAACTTGTCAAGGGTTTCATACTTGTAGTTTTCTTTCAAACTCTAAAGCGTATATAAGCGGCTAAATCCGGGCTGGATCCCGAACGGTACTGATTTGGGGTATGTAGTGCACTAAAAAGTGAGCACTAATTTTGTACGTCTTGTTGCGGATATGTAGGGATCACTGAGTGGTTTGGGACGCGGCCTTGGGTGTGTTCCGAGCTGCGCGCTTTTTGCGCATATAAGCGCGGCTTATTTCTTTTTGCAAATCAGCACTGCGCAACTCTTTACGCAGATCGTAGCGGATTCTAAGCAAACTGTGTGTGAGAAGGTTTAGTGACACACACACACACACACACACACACACACACACACACACACACACACACACACTAAATCACATACAAGATCCACTAATCGATAAATATTTTGTTCTGATAATTTCCTAATATTTAAGATTATTTTTTAATCAGATATCGGTATTGTAATATCGGAACCATCGATACATATTCAGACAGACTTACTGATTGTTTTTAAAAAATGTTAGTAGATGAAATTTAAGGTTGCTAGTTCGATTCCCTGGCAAGAGATCTTTCTGTGCAGTGTGGGTTTTCTCTGGGTTCTCCATTTTTTCCCATCGTGCACCAAACATGTACATTAGGTTGGTCGGTGATTCTAAATTGCCCTTAGCACTAAATGGGAGGGTGTGGGGTTGTTCGTCTACATATGGCCCTGTGATGGACTGGCAACCTGCACTGAGCCTCTTGCCCAATGTACGTGTGAGTTAGGAGATGAATGAATGAATTCACACTGACAACACTGTTATTTTTTTATATTTACGTCTTCTACAATTGAGTAAATGGTGGTTAAGGGCCTTGCTCAGGGGCCCAACATTGGTAACTTAATGGTGCTGGTAATCGAACCGCAGTCTTTTAATTACTAATTGTTTATCAATCCCGTAGCGAAACCTTAAACCAGTGCACTCCTACTTGTCCTTCTGTGTTGCTGGGGTTTAGGGGAGACCCAGCCATGAGGAAGATGGCGGCGTCGTGGTTCCTGTGGATGGAGGCGGCTTTATGGAGGGTTTTTTCAGAAAGGTACCTAATCGAACAAAGCTCATTTACATAATCATCACATAACACTTTCATTGATTAAAAAACAATGACCGCAAGAAAAGAAAAACAATAAACAAATGAAAATAAATCCAACATGGCCGACCGGCTGTATTGCAGGTGGAGGAGGTCCGGTGCATCATTGATAAAATTGCCTCTCAGGTGAACGAGGTGAAAAAGAAGCACAGCACCATTCTCTCTGCTCCCAACCCTGACGAAAGTGCGTACACACACACACACACACACACACACACACACACACACTATTACTGTATCCCACAGGAAATATGCAAAGGAAACCGCACCTTTCCTGCCTTTAAATAATCTCATTTATCTGCTTTATAGGCCACATTTTTCCCACCATGTGTTATTTATTTATTTCCTTTTTACTTTATTGGAAAGTTCTCCAACCCTCTCCATCTCTCTCTTTCTCTCCATCTCTCTCTCTCCACTTCCTCTCTCTCTCTCTCTCTCTCTCTCTCTCTCTCTCTCTCTCTGTTTCAATCTTTGTAACGCGCGCACACACACACACACGTTTTATCTCTTTCTCTCTCCTGCTTTCTCTAAATAGAGACCAAAGAAGAGCTTGAACAGCTTACGGTGGATATCAAGAAAAATGCCAACGTAGTTCGGACCAAACTCAAATGTGAGTGTAAGAGAGACTGAGAGTGCGGGGGTGGGGTGGTGGGGTTTAACTGTAATTCAATCAAGAGTTCATTCATTTATTCATTCATTCATTTATTAATTTACTTAATATTCCCAGCGCACATAGATCGAGAGGTGAGGGTACACCCTGGACAGGTCCCCAGTCCATCACAGGGCAACACATAGACA
This sequence comes from Pseudolaguvia tuberculata, assembly GCA_026260255.1. Lineage (NCBI taxonomy): Eukaryota > Metazoa > Chordata > Actinopteri > Siluriformes > Sisoridae > Pseudolaguvia > Pseudolaguvia tuberculata. The sequence goes on along the minus strand of JAOTRA010052422.1, from coordinate 8,250 downwards.
AACAACCACTCACACACATTCATTCCTATGGACAATTTATAATCACCAATTGACCTAATCTGCATGTTTTTGGACTATGATAGGAAACCGGAGGAAACCCACGCAAGTGCGGGGAGAACATGCAAACTCCGCACAAAAAGATCCCCAACCTGGGAATCGGACCCGGGACGTTTTTCTTGTGAGGCAACCGTGCTAAACACTACGCCACCGTGCAGCCCATCAAGAGTTCAAATCCCTTTAATATGGTTTGCCAGGACAAAAATATTAGTACGGCCGTTACCATAGAAACGAGCATTGCCAAATAATGTTTGTCGTATTTTTAGAAACTTGTTTATTTGTTTTTAACTATTACAATGGTTGGTGCGGTGGCGTAGTGGATTGCACAGTCGCCTCACAACAAGAAGGTCCCGGGTTCCCCGCGCTTGTGTGGGTTTTCTCCGGGTACTCCAGTTTCCTCCCTCAGTCCAAAAACATGGTGAATTGGTGATTCTAAATTGTCCATATGTGTGAATGTGTGTGTGAATGGTTGTTTGTCTATGTGTTGCCCTGAAATGGACTGGCGACCCATCCAGGGTGCACCCATCTCGCCCTATGTGTGCCTGGATAGGCGCAGCAGACCCCTGTGACCCCTGAATGATGAATGAATGAATGAATGAACTATTACAATGTATTTTTTAATTATTACTATATATCGTAATTATATATCGTATCGTGACCGATGTATTGTGATGTATATTGTATCGCGAGGCCCTTGCCAGTACACATTACATCTTTGCTCCTCTTTTTCCTGGTCAGCTTTGCAGCAGAGCTTGCCCCCCGAAGACCAAGCCAGCCATGCCTCTGTGGACGAGCGCATCCAGAGAACCCAGGTGGAGATCCTCATCTTCTCAGAAGCAGCATGAAGCAGTTTGTTTTTTAAAGTCCAATAAGCTGTATTAGGTCCTGCTGTGTTATTAAATGAACATCAGAATCCGGTGGGGTGTATGGTGGGGGAAGGTGTTGCAGAGTCTTGTTGTATCAGGGTCAGTGTTGATGAATAAAACTAACATTTATATATGATTTAGAGAAAAATAAAATTGTAAGCCAATATGATTTGACAAGATAAAATCAGCCATATTTTTCAGAGTTTCCCCTGAACCTTTAGGGGTCACCACAGCGAATGATCTGTGTATACTTTATGGAATCCTTAGGGCAGTGGCCACTCTGCAGAGTTGCCTCCATTACTTTGCTCTGCAAAGTTTTTGTATTCTCTAAACGTACAGCGTGACCCCTTTAGTACAGAGGTTATTTGTAGTTTGTATTGTATTGTGTTCAATCTCTTTCTCATTAACTCTCTCTATTTCTGTCTCTCTCTCCCTCTCTCTCTCTCTCTCTCTCTGTAGTACGCGGTCTTGTCTCGGAAGTTTGTCGAGGTCATGGCGGAGTACAACGACACGCAAGTCTCCTTTAGGGAACGCAGCAAGGGCAGGATCCAGAGACAGCTGGAAATCAGTCAGACACACACACACACACACACACACACACACATTTTCTCTCAGAATTGCTCACATGCACATACTTGCAACATTTCCCCTAAGTCTGTGTGTGTGTCTGTGTGTGTGTCTGTGTGTGTGTCTGTGTGTGTGTCTGTGTGTGTGTGTGCTTGGATATACATACCTAACCTCTTTCATCACGTGCACATGCTTGAAATAATTGGCAAGTGATTGTTATATTTTGTACGTTTTTCACACACGTCCTTGATCACTAGTGTTAACCGCTAATCATTATGGAAGGGCCACACGGTCATACGTTTGCTCTTCTGTCATACTTTTGCGATTTCTGAATTAAAGAAACAAAAAAACCCCATTATTAAATACTAAAAAAAAAGTTGGGTTAAGTCAGTGACGTCTGTTATATGTAGGTTCAGTTGATTGGTGAAATAAAGTGACTATTCATGCATCAGTGTATTTGCACTTCCCAGCAGCCGCTGCTCAATTAGGCTCTCGTTCGACATGTGACACATGAGACTAGTCTCTCGGTCATCGGAGACCACGTTGTGAGTGTTTCCATAGTAACGCAAAACTGGAGAGTCGGATACAGACAGGGGTCCAAGAGACAGGTCACATGACTCTTAGACTGTAGCTCTGTTTTAAGTCGGAGGCGGTGTTAAAGTAACGCAATGTAGCATCGATATTAATTTATAAGCTAAACTAATGGTAAATACAATAGAATTAAAAAAATCTAATATTTATTATAATAAATACACTATACTGCTAAAAGCTTTTAGTCACTTGAGCATCACAAACACATGCGATTGTCAACATCGTCTTCCAGATTGATTTCCATTGTTACTATTGGATGAAGCTCCAGTTCTTCTAGTAAAACCTTCCAGTCCAATGTTGGGCTTGAATTTGAGAATCTCCAACAATATTAGTGAGATCAGACACTAATGTCAGGTAAGGGGGTCTGGGGTCGGTCAGTCGCCAGTTCAGATTAGAACTTTGTGCTGAGCACTGGTGTAAGAATAACCCAGCCTGTGATAAAGTCTATACAGTTAAATTATTCATTCATTCATTCATTCATTTATCTCCTTTGGGCAATTTAGAATGGCCATTTAACTGTAGGAGGAAAAAGTGCAGGTAGAACATGCAAACTCCACACAGAAAGACCCACTTGCCTGGAAATCGAACCCGGCACCTTCTTGCTATGAAGCAACCGTGCTAAACCACCAACTTTTTGGTCAACAGCCAAACATGCTAACTGTTTATTTTAATGACCTCTTTATTCTGTTATTTCTACTTTACTGATAATTTGGGTAATATATTTAACGTAATCACCCCACTCATTACTCATAAATTATTTCCAAAAAAAACCTAATCAAGTCCTTGGGTGAAATATTTTCCCATCACAATCGATATCTTTGACATACATTGTGGAATTGAGAACTAATGTTAACGCAATGTTAAGGTTTGTGTTTTTAAATAGATTTTGGTAAAGAAGTCTGGTCTCTTGCATTTAGGCTCAACCCTATACCCTCTCCCTTGTTGCTCTTTTACCCCTGGAGTGTAACACAAAACCTTCCCAGTGGAAGCAGCATGGAGCTGCAGCAGATATCATGTGTTTATTGCTTCCATCATGCTGATTTGGGTCGAATGACACTCTTTAGGTTTTGGTGGGAGCAATGGATGGAAAGATATAAGCCTGTGTATGTGTGCGTGCGTATGTGTGTATGTGTGCGTGTGCGTGCGTGTGTGTGTATGTGTGTGTGTGTGTGTGTGTGTGTGTGTGTGTGTGTGTGTGTGTGTAGTTGTATACATGCAAGTTTCAGTCATGCTATTGTTTCAGCTCCTGACATTCTGCTTCTCCCAGCTGAATAAATACAATCCTGCAGGGTTGTGTTTCTCTCTCTCGTACTCTTACACACACACACACACAAAATACATTCATACAAAAATAAATATTAACATCCTAAACACAATTGTATTATGTATTCCGTATCCCACACACAGGTAAAAATACAGTTTGGATAACTAGCAGACATAACCATATGTGTGTAAATTCTAATTGGAATTTATCATTTAATTGTAACCAATGTTGTGTTTTGTGTGTTCTTGCAGCTGGAAGGAGGACCACCAATGAAGAACTGGAGGACATGCTGGAGAGTGGGAACCCTTCCATTTTTACCTCAGATGTGAGTCTGGAATAATACTTCTAATATTCCTAATGTACACAATGGGATGTCAATAGGTTTCAAGACACACCAACAGATGGCAGCACAAGGCTGCATACACAGTTCCACGTAAGGATGGATTTGCTGATCATCCTTTTTTTTTTTCTAGATCATCTCAGACACGCAGATCACCCGGCAGGCCCTGAACGAAATCGAGTCACGCCACAAAGACATCATACGGCTGGAGTCCAGCATCAAAGAGCTCCATGACATGTTTATGGACATGGCTGTGCTTATAGAGACGCAGGTGGAGACTCTTAATTCATTCGTTAAGATGTATGTCACTGTGTTGCACTATAGGTAATATTTACATTTACAGTATTTGGCACACGCCCTTATTCACAGCGACCTATTTTATAGGGCCTTGCTCAGGGGCCCATTGGTGTTAGCATAGTGGGGCTGGAAATCTGTGGGTGGCTGGAGGTCCAAAACGTTAATCACAGTGCTAATAGGAACGGGTGGGCCCATGAGAAAGGTCCCTAACCTTCAGCTGCTCAGGTAAATTAGAGAATCAGAGCATCATCCATATCTTCCCACACATAACAATAAATCACACATACCGACCGATATGTAGGATTAAAGTTTATTGATTTATTTGTTAAAATAGTTTTTAATGATGAATGACCGTTTTTGCAGGGTGAAATGATCGATAATATAGAAAACAACGTAAGGAATGCAGTGGAGTATGTAGGCAAAGCTAACGAGGACGTGAAGAAAGCTGTAAGGTATCAGAAGAGCGCCCGCCGGGTATGAACACACACACACACACACACACACACACACACACACACATTTCCCTTCTGCTGTCCTTCCTTCAGGCACACGTCTAAACACACCTTAACAAATCTGCAGCAAAGCTTTTATTATTATAACCCGCATTTATCTTTCCAAAAAAAAACTGTATGGAGTTTGCATGTTTTCCATGCTTGAGTGGGTTTTCTCTGGGTACTCTGGTTTTTTCCCACAGTCCATAAACATGTACGTTAGGTTTCAGCCCTTAATAGGGTGCATTTAAACTTTTTTTTTTTTTTTTTTACCTCCCTCTCCCCTGGTCATACCCACAGGATCCCAATCTGAAAATGTTATCACATCTTTTAGTCTGTTTAGTTTGACCTTTTTATGTGGAACAGAAATATATCATTCTGGTGGTGATCATGCTGGCGATCATCGGTTTCCTTGCTCTAGTCATCGGCCTTTCCGTGGGTCTGTCATCTAAATCGGCTATTACCTCCACCTCCTCCATCACTACATCAAGCAAACCCGCTTAAGCATGCCGTCTCTACTAACACACCAAGCGAGCACAGTATGTCCAGTAGGTCATCCCATAAACTCAGTTTAACACACATGCGTTCCTGAAGGAAAATATTTACAATCCATTCTTTTTTTTCTTTTTTTTTTCTTCTTGCCCATCAGAAAATTGCATATGCTGCTGTTTGTGGATTGGGGTGCCTACTTCTTCTGCTCATCGTTCTCGTCGGTGTGTTCGCAGATTAACCGCCAGGATTCCGCCAACCAAAGAAGCACTGAACATTCAGATCTAAACCATTTTGGATTTTTTTTGCTGCTGTTGCTGCTAATGGTGGGAAAAAAAATTCTAGAAGATGAAACATTTCATACTTTTCCTATTTTCCTGTGATGTTCTTCCATATAGATATCGAAGTTAATCGATAAGCTTTCAAACTGTCCATTGTTTAAAGGGCTACGTTATCATGCACCAATCGGAACCCTGAATAGATTTCCTCCTTCTATATCTTGCACAGCTCTGCAATGGACTGTCAGGGTTTGCCCCTGTCTCTCGTCCTATGTGAGCTGGGATGGGTTCCAGCAAACCCCCTTTAATCCTGAATTAGAGAATAAGCAGATTAAAAGATGAATGAATGAATGAATAATATTTTGCACAGCTGACATTTGTACGTAACATTCCCGTGTATTTTGCTTGTAATTTGCTAAACTGGTAGCTATTATCTTGCCTTAAGTCCATGAGCAATTACCCTAATGTTTATACACTAAAACAACCACGTTTATAACGCAGACTCGTTGTCGTGCCCTTTTGACCTTCATAGGTGACGCATTTTTGCACAGAAAGCAGCACTACCATGTGTAATATCGCTCTCACTCCACCGTGGGGTCTGAAGAAAGGACGCCGGTGCCATCCAGACAAGTGCACTTCATACTGTATCTACACACACACACACACACACAAGTGCACTTAATCTCATGTGTTTAGATGCCTTTAATGATGTGACATTACTTACTTTAAATGTTGCCATGTGTTTTCAGAGGTGGGAGATTTTTATTTACAAGCCGGTTTATGCCTCGAATCACAGTGGAGAAGAAGGTTGGGGGGGTTTTTGTCACTGAGAACGCAGAGGGTCGTCAATCGTTAGGGATGGAAAGCTGATATCAGACCTTTAAACGTGTGTGTGTGTGTGTGTTTGTGTGTGTGTGTGTGTGTGTGTCAGAATTGATTTCAAAATGTATAGTTATGTATGTACAAGTCAGTTTCCTAATAATTAAAATAGAATTGTGCAATATGTTAAAGTCTTGTATTTGGATGGATGGATGGATGGATGGATGGATGGATGGATGCCACATCATGGTCATAAATAGATAGGTATACATATAGATCTACATATATGGTGTGCGTGGCTGTGGCCATCACGTGGTCATAAATAGATTGGATGGATAGACAGTCATCATGGGGATATATAGAAAGACCAGGGTTTGAATCCCCAGCCCTACCAAACTACCATTATGGGCCCTTAAGCAAGGCCCTAACCCCCAATGCATTAGAGATAAATGTTAGTCGCTTTAGGAAAAGGCGTCTTGTGTGTGTGGTGTATATGCTGCCACCTTGCGGTCAGAATCAGACTTGCCGGCAATTTCCCTAGTCTCTGTCTCAGTCGATGTCCTTGATGGACAGCATAAATGGTGTCACAGGGGTCGTAGTGTGCGTGCGTGCGTGCGTGCGTGTGTAGGGCAACGTGAAGCAGCGTGAAATATTTAGTTTAGATTATCTGTATTAATTCTACCTCCTATCTGAGAATTAATATTATATACCGATTCGGTATCTATTATTACAGGATTCAGGGAGATGATGATGATGATGATGATGATGATGATGATGATGTGTGTGACAGTGATTAGCTGCAACCAGGGTACCAGTAAGTACCAAGAAGCACCATCAATATTAAAGGCATGATTAAATATGAGTTCTATGCTTTCTTGTATAAGTCAATTCCAGAAACCCACATGATTATCAGTTTTAAATTAACCATAAGCAAAAGTGACCTTTATTAGTAGGTGGAAAAAATGTTATTAAATAGGGTAACCATAGCAACCTTTCAGTAGGGATTCAATAAGCATTTATGAGTCTTCCAGTCTGACTCATTTGAACCAAAATAATCTTCAGCACACAATATTTACTGTATTTATTCTGCAAACATGGAGGCATTCTATGGAAATCTCTAGAACCATCCACTCATTTGACTAGGGGGGAAGGGGACTGCTGATCTGTAGATCATGGGTTCAAGTCCCAACAGTGGTAGCTACTATTGGGCATCTGAGAAAAGCCTGTGACCTGAAGCTGCTTGGGTGAATAAAAATCTCACTTTGGATAAGTACATGTCAAACAGAAATAAATTCCTACTAGGAAATTACCAGGAACCCTGAAGAACTAGATTCATCCATCAGCTGTCATCTGATACCTCCTTCTTTATTTGAGGAAACAAAAAGTCTATCAATGTTTCAGGAGACGTTGGGGACTGATGGGGACTGACAGATAGTGGAGCTGACGTTAAAACAGTCTTACCGTAGATCCAAAAGTGGCTGCCAGTCATTGCAATAGAGGTGGAGGTGAAGGTCACTGTAGATCTTCACACAACTTTAGGAAACATTCATTCAGTCATTCATTCATCTTCTTACCAGGTCACCGGGGTCTGCTGGAGTCTATCCCAGCACACATAGGGCGAGAGGCAGGGTTACACAATGAACAGGTCCATTGCAGGGCCACACATGGACGAACAACCATTCACACACACACACACACCACACACTCACTCCTATGTGCAATTTAGAATCACCAATCAACCTAATGTTTTTGAACTGGGGGAGATAACCGGAGGTACCCGGAGGAAACCCAAGCAACACAGGGGAGAACATGTACAGAAAGACCCCAAGACCTTCTTTTTGTTATTTTATGACAGGGACTATTAGCAACATGTATCAGTGATATAATTTTTTAATGAATAAAGTTGTAAAATTATGCAATCCTTATTAATAAAACATTTCAAAGAACAAGACCGATGTTGTGAATTTTTCGTGTGTAGTACCAACTGTAGCCACCAGGATGCAGCAGTGTGTCGCGTCACGGTAACCGGTTTGGTGGGAAAACCGGGAAGTGGACAAATAACCCTGATAATACAGCGCAGCATCTGTGCGTGGGTTTCCTCCGGGTGCTCCGGTTTCCAAAAACATGTAGATGAGGTGGATTGGTGATTGTAAATTGTCCATAGGAGTGAATGTGTGTGTGAATGGTTGTT
>JAOTRA010052416.1:0-17500 GCA_026260255.1 Pseudolaguvia tuberculata | reverse complement strand
TAACCCAAAAAAATGGCGTGCGGAAATGTACGGAAGCTGCCATTCGAGTAATTAAAGTACAATGAACGTAATGGTGTTTAAAAAAAAAACCCCCGAAGAAACTATCTCGTAAGCATCAGTCCAAGAAATTTTAATTAGATCCCTCCCTAACCACATTCACATGGAAGGTCAATCCCATTATTTACAACATGCAAATGCTAAAGGACTAGACAAGAAGAAGGATCATCATGGTCTGATCATGGGACCACAAAAATAAGTGACAACACCAAAACAGGTTGAAAGAAAAGGAAAGGCAATGTTACCATGGTGACCCATTTAGTTGCTTTCCCCAGATGTTTTTTTTTTATTTTTATCTCCTCTCAATCACCTACTGTGGAAAAAAACCCTTTTTTTGTGATGTGCCATACGGGTGAGCCAAACAAGTGCGGAGACTCCTGGATAATAAGGCCAGCAACTTATGGACAGGATGATGGGAGCCATTTTGAAAGAATAATAATGTTCATGAGATTTTTTTGCTCTTTTTGTGGGATCCGGCTTACATTTTGCTTCCCTTTCAGGGATGTAAATCAGTTCCTGATCCTTTCTTATGCTTTTTTGGCTGCATGGCGAAGCCATTATACACTTTCCCAGGTACGAATAGTACAGAATTGTTTCCTTGTTAAAGGGAAGCTACAGAATGTCTTGTATTAGGAGAACAGCAGGGAGAACATGCAAACTCTGCACAGAAGGATCCCTGACTCGGGAATCGAACCCGGTGCCTTCTAGTTGTGAGGCGACCGTGCTAACCACTACTCCAACTCGTCGCCCCATGTTTCTAGGTAATATTTACAATTTAAAATAAAGTTGATATTCTGTATAACGATTATGATTTATGGATTGATGGCACCATCTAGTGGAGTTGATAGGTAATTACAAAACTTGATTTGTGACAACATAATGTCAACATGGTACATTTATTTTATTAATAGAACCAGTTTATATTGTTACAATTTGGTCACCTCACAAGAGGATTCTGGGTTCGATTTCTAAGCCGAGGAGCTTTCTCATTTGCATGTTTCTCCGGGTACTCTGGTTTCCTCCTACAGTCTAAAAACATGTACATTAGTCTAAATTGTGCCTTGTATTAAATGGGTGTTCATCTATGTGTGGCCCTGCCATGGACCTGTCCAGGGTTTACCCCTGCCTCTCACCCTATGTGCGTCGAGATAGACTCCAGTGACACCAAATGAGTCAACAGAGATAACGACTGTAATTCTATACATTTCTAATAATTAAACTGAAATTGATCAATAAATAAATCATTAGGAAGCTTCAGGATATTAAAACATTTTATTCACTTTAATAAAGCAAAAATAAAAAATGTACAAGCAGATATTGTCTTAATGCATTACACATTTATTGAAAATTATAATCTTGAACAATATACATACATATATTCAAAATATATATTTAATCACTGGAATTCTACGTAGAAAATGTTTACACGTAAAAGAAGGCACGAGTGATAGAAAACTAATAATAATAATAATAATAATAATAATAATGATTGTCTTATTGCAGTTTATAGTGTTAAGAAGAAATTGCTGAAACAGTCAATCCATGAGTCCATAGTAGTGAGGTCATCGTACCAGAATATGGAATAATAATAATAAACCAGCTGATTGAATATTAATATAATATTATAGCAATAATGATTAAAAGTATATTGTTAAATGATTAAGACAGCAGCGAAGACAATAAATAAAAACTTCATATAATAAGAGATCTAATGTTTAATGTTATATAATCCTGTGCAGTATGTAAATTAACTTATTTAAAATAATTTATTTGGGCCAAATAATTTATCTTTTTATTTATTTTAAGGTGGCAGGACAGAATCCTGTGTAAAACAACCCAGACATCAATCAAAGGTAAAAGGGGGAAAAAAACATTCAAACGTAACACATTAAAAATTATTTGAGCAAAAAATTTATTCATCCTTCATGTTACCGGTTTTTTTTCTTTGGATAATCTCAATCGGTCCCAGTTTTAATCCAGAACAACGGATGTCCTGCGATGGACTAGTGAACTGTCCAGGGTGTACCCTCTCGTCCTGTGTGCGCTGGGATAGGTGCTAGGTTCCAGCAGACCCTCGAATTAGGGAATAAGCGGGTAAAAAGATGGACGAACGAACAACAGATGTCTAAAGCTCTCTCCTAGTCTAAAAAGCTCCACCAAATACAGCTTAAAAGACTGAATAGTCTGTGGAGAACATCTTTTTTGGACAGTTTTTGGTTTTAGGAAGCTCCTCTCATCAAAACAGTGTTCCATTGTGTGTGGGGTAGAATTGTAGTGGATTAATTATTCCCTAATACTAATAGTGTTCTAATGAAGTATGTCTTCCCCCCCCTATGCCTTGCTCTCCATTGACAGCAGGATGCTGGGTTGTTCCTCAATTACCCGCACCAGAAGATGATCAATGTAGTCTTCCAGCTCAACAATCTTCTCATCCTTTTTGGAGAGCTCAGTTTGCTGCTTCACCACCAGAGTAATCAACTCTTCCTGAGTGAGCTGGGTGAAGGGACCACAATCTACAGACTGGGAAGAGACACATTAACAGAGAGAGTAAGATTAAACTGGTAATCGTAAGCAATCAATATTCTTATTAGTCACTAAACCATTAGGGGGCGGTGCGGCGCTCGCTTCACAACAAGGTCCCGGGTTCAATTCCTGGGCCGGGAATCTTTCTGTGCGGAGTTTGCATGTTCTCCCTGCACTTGCGTGCGTTTCCTCCAGGTACTCCAGTTTCCTCCCACAGTCCAAAAACATGCAGATTAGGTGGATTGGTGATTCTAAATTGTCCATAGGAGTGAATGTGTGTGTGTGTGTGTGTGAATGGTTGACTATGTGTGGCCCTCTGATGGACTGGTGACCCTTCAAGGGTGTATAGCTATCTTTTGCCCTATGTGCACAGAGAGGCACCAGCAGACCCCGTGACCCCCGAATTATGGAATATGTGGGTAAGAAGATGAATGAATTAATTAAACTATTAAAGGCTATTTTTATTCTTTATAGCACTGGTCCCCACAGACCGGTCAGCACTTAATGTCGGCCTGGCGCCCTCTAGTGGTGTAAGATAACGAGTATAAATGTATAACAAACAAATAAAGTCTCAAGTAACAAGACTTGATTGAGTCATTACAGATCCGCTCGGTGCATATTATACAAGGCGGGTTTTGACCAGTCGAAATAAATCCATATTTCCCATCCGACTCCTGTTCCAAAGGAAAAGAAAGCTGTTGTCTCTTCACTATTGATCCACAGACCGGTATTGGTTCGGTGGCCCAGGGAGTTGGTGACCACCGCTTTATTGGACACGCCATTTAAAAATATTCACTGGCTGTTTCAAATGCACTTGTATACATTTCTTTAGAATTTCTGAAACATCTAGCATAAATGTAGTGATATGAAGAACATGCCCCCCCCCCCACACACACACACATTCCCCTCCCCCACCTCAAATAAGTTTACCTTTTTTTCAGCCACTTCTCGAATGGTTGGAATCTTTAAATCTTTTCCTATGGAACTATTAGCAGAGATTCCCAGAGGTTTCACCGGGTGTGGTCTAGGCGCAAAAAAAAAAATAGACACCTTAGTACAAACTGTTAATAAACATCCAGAAGCTCCCTCCATCTTGTAAGTGCTTAGAATTGTTGTGTTAAAGTAAATGAAACCAAAAACCGAAGAAATAATCCGAACTGAATTCCAGCGCTAAACAAAAAAGAAAGGAAAGTGAAGAAAGGCGAAGAAATGAGTTAGTTTATTCCACCATTAAAAGATTAGCATGGAACTATTAAGAACACCAAGTTTGCCCGAGAGATTAACACAAGGCTGAATATTGACAAGTAGATATGGGCAACATTCCGTCATAATTAATACACAACCCAAAAGAACTCTCGTTCTCCCTCTCTCCATCTCTATCTCGTCCCCCCACAGCATGGCTTCGTGGTCAGTTCCGGTTTTTGCTCCAGTGTGAACTGATTATGGATCACTGAACAAAAAGACTAAGGAACACAGTGTCCCATCATTGAGAAAAGAAAACCCTGGAAGACACTGACAGCAGTGTTTATGCGTTCGAGACCTACATTTGTAAAGGTGCCGATGTGCAGCAAACCCCAGCAAAGCAAAAAGCAATTAATAGCATGTTGTGAAGCAATGGCTGGACGTAAACACAGTTCAGCAGACTATATCAACTGTTCGTAGCAGTGGTCTGGGCGCACTGATGACATACAGTATATCCATCAAAATGACAAAAAATAATAATACAAAATTCTGTTGCAGAACATTTGACCGGTGTCGAATTTAATTTCTAAGTAGCAGAAATCCAAATTAAAAAGAACAGATTCCATTCAGTTTGTGCTGTACAGGCGGTCGTGAGAATAATGGCAAAAGGAAATCGGTTCTGATCCAAATCTGCTGGCAGTGTAAACATAGCCTTAGCCTTAATCCAGCCATAAAAAAAAAAAATTAAAAAAAAAAGATAGAAATACATAGAGGAGAGGGGTCCAAAAAGATTCCAATGGGTTAGTAGATGTTCTTTAATAGGGAGTGGGGCATTTGGGGATTGTAGGTTATTCTCACCTGCGAGAGGTCAATACCCCACCACCTCCACTGCTTTGTGAAGTGCCTGACTCAGAGGGTGATACCCAAGCACAGATGGCGCCTTTACCTCCAGCTACATCTCCAGACAGCAGTTCTGGAACAGGGGTAAATAGATCCAACCCTGTATGAGCCTTACCACCCTTATAAACAGATAAATCATCAGCCTCTTGAAGGTCTGGTCTTTCCACGGTGTCTTTTGCCATTTCAGGCTTAACGGGGGGCTGAGGTGCTGGTTTTTTCCCTTGTGAATGGAACTTCTGAGATGAAGGATTTGAGTTCTTAGAATTTATTTTATTTTTAGAGGCCACAGATTCCAAGAAAACATTTGCTTTGTCTTTGCCAAGTACAAAGAACGGATCCATTTCAGGGTTGGTTGTAACAGATCCAAATACATGATCAAAGTCATCCGAGGACAATCTTTGATCTTCTGCCAATTTTCCGTTCTTCTGTCCAAATGTGAAAAAGTCAAGGTCTTCCATGGGATGTAGTGGTAATGCCCAGGGATCGTGACAGATCAGCTTATCGTTTGGAAAAGGGTCAAATTCAGATATTCTTTTCTCTGAAGCACTTGTGATGTCAAATGATGCAAATGGTTGATCTTTTGGCAGCTCAACTGTTTTATTAGTCCTATTTACTGGTATAGGTTTCCTTTCCTTAGAACCCTTCGTTCTCAAGGAGCCCTCTTTGATTCTTTCCACTTGAGAAGTTGCTGAGAAAGTAAAGGCATGTATATTTTCCTCTGGTTGAACTTGTCTGACAGGTTCTTCACTTGGAGTTTCTTGTTTGTGATTGGCTAGATTTAGGACTGTAGTATCAATGGCACTGCTTTGATCTGATGGTGAATTTGGTCCTTTTATTTTCCGGGCGGTTGGTATTGGTTTTTCCTTTCTAGGCAATGATATTTGACCAAGTGTGGGATCAGGAATTTGGTTCAGAGTTTTCTTAGCATTTGTGTCTTGCTGCTTTTGAACTGAGGGTTCGGTGTTGTCTCTCTGTACAGAATATAATTGTTTGCAGTCCTGTTCAATAATAGGCTCCAGCGGTTGTGTTGATGTTGCCAAATCAGATGATTTGGGTGGAAGAATAAACTGCTTAGGCTCAATTTCCTTTGTAAAAGAAGAAGAGGATGCCTGATTGAAATCTGAAGAAGTAGTTCCGGTACATACTTCAGGACCATCTACGCTCATTTCTTTTGTACTTCCCTTAAAATCTATCTTTCTCTGATTCACTTCAGCAATTATATGTTCCCAACGAGTGTCGGTCATTACTCCATGTCTTTTCCGGGGGAAAAGTGCTTCATAGTCAGGAAGTGGAAATAAAGGTCTTTGACTTTTTTCTGAGGTTGGTGAATTGACCAGTATTTCATTTCTAGGATGATGTTTTTCAATTTTGAAAGGATCCCCAGGATAAGTGGGTGGCTGTGGGCTGGTTGGAGAGTCTAAAAAGGTTCTCTCTGGTTTAGGAGGTGCCAAAGAAGAGTGGAGGTTAGAAAACATATTGAAAGACTCGCTAGAAGGTGATGCCTCGGGGGAAAAATTGGAGGAAGAAACAGGGTTTGGATAGTCTGAGGGAATAGGGGTGGCAATGGAATCAGTATTATCTGTTTCAGTCTTCAGACTGAGAGGTAATCTGCCAAGAATCAAGAACACAAACATTTTAAGTCCCTGATTTCGAGTCAATTTTAAAAACCAATCATAAATGTAACCATGGCTGCTAGCCAGCAATTTGCTATCCTCTGAAACGGTCATGCTATAGGGGTTAAACCTAATTCAAGACAGAAATAGAAACAATGGGTAGAAGAAGGAAAAGTACTTCCAGTCTGACAGTACTAATTTATATCTATAAATGGTGGGTTGACATACTTTTGAGCACCACAGACCCTAATCATAATGGTTATTACAGCGATCAGAATAGTAGCTGTTAATCATATGATGGTTAATAAATGGACCATTAAATATTATCTATAAACAATACAAGTTTACAACAATTATTTATACCCAGAATACAATAGATTTGATTATGGACTATCTAGCATATATCCATAAGTCTTTATTCTAAATCATTACAATGTACTTAAAACGCAAAGCAAAATTACTCACCAGATACATATATTTATAATCATATACATCCTTCAATTGTCAGAGATGAACAGACTTTAGTAACTGTGGTAACACAATGTCAAACTTTAACACTATGTGTTGGATGTAGCAAGATGTAGTAAGAGTCACGTTATTCTTCCTAGACCAGTTCTTCTCCATACCTACGCACCTCAGCTAACACAACAGACCACATTCCCTTACAATTGACCAATCGGAGCATCTCTTCCAAACCAACGGCCTATTAACTCGACTGAAGCTTGATCAAAAGATAAATCAATCCTTTTTTGTGGTGCCAAAAAAAAAAAAAGGCACAAAGGGGGTTTGGCTCAGGCAACAAAATGAACAATTCGGAAATCAGGACTAAAAAGAATAAACAACAGATTTCTGTACAACTTTTCATACTAAAAGCACGAAGGTAAGCGAATTGATCAATTTCTTCAATAATGCAATATGTAAATAAAATGTTGGGAATATATATATATATATGGAATGTTAGACGCCTTATCTTACCTTGTACTATGTATACAAGTCCAGCTTAAACAAAAATATCTCCACTCACATTTTCTAACTATGTTTGCAATGTAAAGCTGCTTTGAAACAATGACTATTGTGTGTGTGTGTGTGTGTATTTATATATTGATATTGTTTGGAACCTTGAGGAACACGCCAAATAACGTCATGTAAGCAAGTGAACTAAACCGTAAAAAAAATGCCCACCTTGGCTTGACTGCAGAAACCTTGGCTGTACTTGCTGGAAAGCTGCTGGAGGGTGGCATTGGAGTAAAGGCAGGTCTGAACTCGGACTGTGGACTTGATGGTTTCTCCTCCAAAACATTTTGGTTTTCTGAGCCAAGTGGAATCTCCTCAAATGGGTTTGTGACGCCTGGAGCTTTAAGTTGTTTAGGACTCTCCACAGTTAATATTTGCTCCTCTTTTTTCCGCCCTAAGCCAAAAAGTGAAGTAAGCCTGTCAGTCACCCGGGACTCTTCTTGGCGTTTCTGTTCGTCCGATTTCTTTGTCTCTTCTTCACGCCTTTTTCTTTGCTGCTCCTCCTCCTCCAGCCGCTTCCTCTGTCGTTCCTGCTGCAGCTTTCCTTCATCCTCCTGCCGCTTTCTCTCCTGCTCATTCACAAGTTCCTGAAGCCGTCCATGCTTTTTCTCATCGTCCTCTTGAGGGTGCTGTTGGCCTTGGAATTCCCGCTCTGTTGAGTCAGGCTTGTAACTTGGAATACTGAGGCCCTTGAAGGAGTCAACAGAGCCAGCAGATGCGTTTCTTTCATGGTATTTTCGCAGGTCTTCTATGGAACCCTTTGTAGAACCACTCAGGCTGAGGGAGGAACCAAAATTCCCTTTCTCTTGATCCTCAGCATATACATGACTGCCATTAATACACAAGTTGTTTTGATCAGAAATGTTTGGTTTGGAGCGATTTAGCAGTGTAAACGGGCCTAGAGATATTTTGCTGTCGGTGCTACTGTTTCTCTTGTGGCCCAAAATCTTAAACTTGCTTTTGCCTGCATGAAATAGAACATAACATTCTCATGTTATTTAATATTACATGAACACACACAGTGAGTAGGTACTGATGGATTAAAAAAAATTAAATTATTACCTTCAGCAAATTCTTCATTAAGGCCTGAGGATCGGCTGCTGGTCAGCGAGCTGTTCTTCTCAGGCAGAGTACCGAGAGTGGACATGGATTGGGATACACCTCTATGAAGGTTTGTCTTTGATCCGAAAAGAGACTTAAATTTAGAAGACTTCTTTAATTTTGGAGAGTCTCTGGTTTCTCCTTCTCCTTCACTGTCTGTCAGGATCTGACCAACTGTTGCAGGGACAATGGCTGAAGAAGAGTCAGAAAAGCCATCCCTTTTTTTGCCCCGGACCTTGTCTTTAATTTTAGCGATACGGGATCGAGGCTTGTCTGGCATGGAAAGATCAAACATACTGGCAGTCATGTTGTTTCGCATAAACTGGATGTCCAGGAGAACCTCTCCTCTCTCCTTTTCAGTCTTACCACCCTTATCCACCAGCTTGTACCAACTAAAAACGAGAGAGAGAGAGAGAGAGAGAGAGAGAGAGAGAGAGAGAGAGAGAGTCTGTGTTAGAATTCCACAAAGTTTCTAAAATGTTTTAATTATTAGTCATAGAAACTGTGTATTTGAAATATTGACTGTTCATTGAGGGATTTACTCAATAGTTCAAAAGGTCATGGAAGGGCAAATGGATGATTTAAAAAAAACAAAAAAAAATCCCACAATTACCTCTCTGTGCTTTATCAGCACTTACTTTCTGTTCTGAACATGAAAATTAGCCAGTGTTTAGGATGAACTAACAGATAGGATTGTTTGGGAGAGGCTGTTCAGGGTAGAACAACATGCCCATTTCCACCCCCACACAGCTGTGAGAAAACAAACTTAAGCCATGGGATAAGATCCAATGCTGGAAGGTTAAATGGTGGCTTCCACAGTGAGGTAACATCAACTGAACATGAAGTGCGGATACAGATAAAAACATTATAAATAAACAGCCATGTGTGACACGTCACAGTACCACAAACTACAGGCTTTAGAAAGTTGATAGTTCAAATCGCTAGCATAAATTAGCACAGAGGCTAATAACAGAAGTCCATTACACTAAAATAAACTGTACTGTAATTGTTTCAGGAAAATTTACACTAAGACATTATTTTTTTTCTAAAGGATTTGATGAGATTTGTGGAATTTACTGTGTGTTTTTTGTTTTAAATGTAGTTGTAGTTGTGGAACGCAGTGTTGTAGTGGCTACTCCGGTTTCCTCCCCAAAAACATGTATGTTAGGTTGATTAGTGATTCCAAAATTGCCCATAAGTGTGTTTTTGTGACTGGTTGTTCGTCAATGTGTGGCCCTGCAAAGGACTGGTGACCTGTCCAAGGTATACCCCAGCCTCTTGCCCTATGAGCACTGGGAATCGCTTTAGCAGACCCCCGTGACCCAAAATTAGGTAATATGCGGGTTAGAAGATGAATGAATGAATGTTGTGGAACAATCTTAACACAAAAGACAAAAACATGTGTTGCCAAAAACTGAAAAATCTCCCATTTTTGTCCATTTTAGCACAATTATTAAAAGTAGCCAAAAATGTTAATCATTTAAAAGACAATAATTTGCCCCTTTTTTCCCCCACTGAGTAATTAACTCCAAATCATTAAAAAGCCAAGTCTAGAACTCGGAACCTGAATTAAAAAGATTTAGGCCTGTACCCAATTTGCAGCTATATTTAATTCACTGGAACTGGCATTTCATTTACATTAGATATCTCCAGACGCCATGTGCTTTAGATACATGCATGTAATCACGCCACAACGTCTAATTCAACCAGGAAAGATCTGCTTCAGACCCAAGGTTTCAAATTAATAGAAACCTTCAGTAAAGTGTGTTTTTCATAAGATTCATTCATTCATCTTCTTACCCGCTTATTCCCTAATTCAGGATCACAGGGGTCCGTTAGAGCCTATCCCAGCGCACATAGGGCGAGAAGCAGGGGTACACCCTGGACAGGTCGCTAGTTTATCTCAGGGCCACACACACAATATTTAAAATCCAGCATATATTAAAAAAACCAGCACACAGTGTGACAGGATGAGTGTTACCTTGTACACCGAAAGTCACGCGTTAGTGCGTGACACACTGTAGCCACTGGAAACAAGCCACCATCCCATGCAAACTTGATGCATGAAGGAGAAACTTAGTCTCGGTTTTCAGACTTTTTTCAGATCCTACAATATACTTTATGGTTATGCAAACATAATGCAAACACCAAAATAAATTCTTTTGTGATAAATAAATAAATAAAATGGCTCCATGTATATAACTAACCATGTGCTAACCTACAATAACCTTGTGCTCACATCTACTGCGACATTTCTGGAACAACTAATACTAATACTGTTTTTTTTTTTTTTTTTAACAGTAGAGATTTTAGCTGGAGTAATAAGCCAATATGGCTTTTAGAATTGCACCTGGAAATGGGAACCTAAACATCAGATTTTCTCAGGAGGGCAGAAAAGCTATTGACTTGCCATCCTTATGGAGGCTTATCAGTCTGCAACCACCAAGCCAAGGAAAACAATCAGACATTCATTTAAGTCCTTGAAAACGATACAGCCCCGAGAAGCCAGCCCGAAAAGGGACAGTTTTTATCTCCAGGGAAAGAAGTGAACATGAACCATGACTTCATAGCATCAACTGCAAACAGATTCATGTTTACATACTAAATATGTCTGGATCTTTTACTGTGCAACATGTTTAACCTGTCATTTACTCTCTTCATCTAACTACACTGATACTCCTGGCAACACACACATACAGATGAAGCTATACAAATATATTCATATCCTGTTGTTACTTAAATATTGATTCAGCATTCATTTACCAACCACACACAGTACATATTTTTGGACTGTGGGAGGAAACCGGAGAACCTGGAGGAAACCTACACAAGCGCGGGGCACAAAGCTCAACTCAAAAAGATCCTCAACTTGTTGGGAATTATTCATTCTTCTTACCCGCTTATACCATAGGGCGAGAGGCAGGGGTAACACCCTGGACAGTAACACTCACCCTGTCACACTGTATGTGGTGGGTTTTTTAAAATATATGGTTTGTTTAACACACACTCGCGCGCACACACACACACTCGCGCGCGCACACTCACAGCCATGTTTTTAGACGTTGGGAGGAAACCCACGCAAGTGCAGAAGGAACAAGAGAACTTCGCACAAAAAGATCCGACCCGGGAATCGAACCCGGGACCTTCTTGTTGTGAGGCGACTGTGCTAGGTATACAGATATAATATATTTATGTACACCAGCATTAGTTTAAACCCTGAAGACAGAGGACACTGGAGAGCAACATTACAATGAAATGGGACAGTAATCAGACACCAAGTGCTGAGATAAATGAGAAGCAATTCTATACCTGCTGTGTGTGTGTGTGTGTGTGTGTGTGTGTGTGTGTGTATAAAGAGACAGAACTGTGCTCTGACCCTTAGAATAACGAGAACGTTTAAGGGTAACGCCTCTGCGTGAGATTAGACCTGAAGTACAGACACTCGGCTGAACACGTGTTCAGAAAATGTCAAGACTTTTAATCATTTCTTCTGATGAGACATTTTCTGTTTCACATCGAACCCTGGGTAATGGCAAGCCAAACTACGCCAATTGGTGTCAGCATTGTTAAGTAGGCGTTGTTCTTTTTAAAAAAGAAAACCTGTGAAAAAAAAAACCAGCAGAGAAACTGGTCCTCGCTTACAGGAACATCTGAACAAAACAGGGTTGCCTCAGAAGGCAAATTAGGGAAACGCCTCCTGCTTCTTTGTTTGCATAAAGAGGTTTTTTCTATGGTGATGGCATGACGCTGAACTTCTCTATTTCAAGGGGAAGTAAGAATAGGGTTGCAGTACACGTCGGCTAGATTTAACGGATAAAGATAGAAAAACTTATTTCTTGTCACATATCCGCAGGGAAATTAAAGAGAATAAAAATATTAAGGCCGACCTCATTTTTTTTAATAATTGTCTGCCGGATATATCTGAAGTAACGGCCAATGAAAAAGAATAAAATTGGCAATTTTGGTATAAATGGATACGGATTAAATATATAAAGTAAAGAAAGTGGTTATCTTGATGCATGGGCTACATTGCAACCTATCGCAAAACAATACACATTGTCATATAGGCGGCACGGTTGCACAGTCGCCTCACAACAAGAAGGTCCCGGATTCGAATCCCGGGCCGGGATCTTTCCGTGCGGAGTTTGCATGTTCTCCATGGAAATCCCCGCGCTTGCGTGGGTTTCCTCCGGGTGCTCCGGTTTCCTCCCACAGTCCAAAAACATGCAGATTAGGTCAATTGTTGATCGGAGTGAATGCCCCGACATGGACTGGCGACCCGTCCAGGGTGTACCCCTGCCTCTCGCCCCATGTGTGCTGGGATAGGAGCATCAGACCCCTGTGACCCCGGATTCGGGAATAAAGAGGTAAGAAGATGAATGAATGAATGAATCACAATATTAAAATGACAACAAATACCCTTAACCCTTCTGGATTCCGCCATACTTGCTTCTGAGACCATGTTCGTTTGTGTCGATGTCGACTTTAGACATTCTTTAGGAAGAAGACATTTGACACACACCGACGATTTCAATTAAATATTAGCATGAATGGGAATCAGTTTAAAACAAGTTTACATGTTCACACTAAAGGGTAGAAGATTTTGGAATAGTTAGTAGTATTCATGTTAACACAGCTGTATTCTTAAATTACATAGATTACCTAAAGGATTAAAATGATAGTGTTTACTAATAGTATTTAAATAATATTTAACAGTGAATTATTGACTGAAAGGTCATGAGTTCAGCCATGCGATGGACTGGTGACCTGACCAGGGTCTACCCCTGCTTCTTGCCCGATGTGCTCTAGGATAGGCTACAGCAAACCCTCTTGACCCCGAATTAGGGAACAAGCGGGTAAGAAAACGAATGAAGGTCATGAGTTCAACCAAGCTGCCACTGTTTGGTCCTGACACAAGGCCCTTTACCTTTATCTGGATAGGAGTGGCTACCAAATTCTAAACATGCAGATATTTAAAAAAGACCAGAAAATGGCTTGATTATCTTGGATTATTTTCCTTTCTGCTTCTTTGTTCTTTGCCCTGACCTTGACATGTTCATAGCTTCCAGTTTCGTGTGGTTAGTCGGGATGATCGTGTGTGTGTGTGTGTGGTTGGTTGGTTTGCCTGAAGTGCAAACAGGTGATATCACTGCCTCTGGTGTGCACTTTAACCATGGAGCGTAAAAGCGGGTTGCCTTTATTGATTTTTACCTTCCCCTCTGATTTATTCTGATTACCTGAAACTCAAATAAAGCCGAGAAGGTGGAGTAAATTTTATCAAGAACGTTTCAATACACAAACATAAAAATGACAGAATGGTGGGAGTGGATGAACAGGGATGGGCCAAGAACAAAACAGATTAACAACCCTGAGAACATATCTGATGTTTCCCAACCCTAGATTGGAAGGTAAACAATGTTTCTGGTGGCATGAGGCAAGTGGAACAAAACAGCTCAACATGTTTGGGTGCGATGGTACATTTAGTACTCGGGTGAACAATCGGTCTGAAATTAGTGTCATTTCACTGTCCTTGTCAGCCTTCTCGAACAGGCATGTGACTAAGGGTGTTCCATTTGTCCTTTGGTTGCTCCCGTTAGGGGTCGCCACACATTCGCCTTGGCACGTTTTTACGGTGGATGCCCTTCCTAAGTCCCATTTATGCGGGTTTGGGACCGACACTGGCTTGTGCAACCCTAGTGGTGGGTTGTTATAGGTCATTTAGACTCACCAATCTGCCTAATATACATATTAACTGGAAACTTCCTGAAGGAACCCCACACAAGCGTGGGGAGAACATGCAAACTCCACACAGAAAGATTCCCAATCGCAATCTGGGAATCGCACCCGAGACCTTCTTGTTGTATGGCGCCACTGCATCGTCCAATTTTGATCATTGTAATACTGACATAAAACAGGACCAGTAGTCCATGTTACCAAGTGCAAGTCGCCCCTTTACCGGGAAAAAAAGCAAGACCACCAAAACTTTATTTTTTATTATAAAAGTTAGGTGCCCTAACTAGTAAAGTATCAATTGTAACACAAGGCGGTGCGGTGGTGTAGTTGTTAGCACGGTCGCCTCACAACACGAAGATCCCGGGTTCGATTCCCATTCTGTGCGGATGTACAAGGTATGTTCTTCCAAAGCTTGTGTGGGTTTCCTCCAAGTACTTTGGTTTGGTACTCCCACAATACAAAAACATTTACATTAGGTTGATTGGGAATTCAAAATAGCTCATAGGAATGAGTGTCTGTCTATGTGTGGCCCTGCAATGGACTGGTGACCTGTCCAGGGTGTACACCTGTGTCTCACCCAATGTGCTGGGATAGGCTCAATTAGACTAGTTTTAATTAGATGAATCTTAGGATGGATCATGAATAAATGGCATAATTTCCTTGTATAACAAACATATATTATTAGGAGCAGAATCTTTAGAGCACATGTGTAATGGGTGTGTATTTTAGTAGGTTGGTATTAAGGCGTGTTCTACCAAAATTATTTTTTTTTAATGTTGGCCATTAAAATAAATGATGTCCTCCCATGAAACAGACTTTTCCAGCTTTTAACTGGTATTTAAATCATAATTAGACCATTAACAAATGATACTTATTATGGAAGCAAATTACAGCCTGTGTTCATTCCCATCCCATGATTTCCTGAAAACTCCATTAGGCTTCACCTACTTTCATTAAGGTGTAGTGGATAGCACGTTCGCCTCACAACAAGAAGTTCCCTGGTTCGATTCCCGGTCCGGGGATCTTTCTGTGCGGAATTTGCAGGTTCTCCCTGCGCTTGCGTGGGTTCCTCCGGGTGCTCCGGTTTCCTCCCACACTCCAAAAACATGCAAATTAGGTCGATTGAGGATTCGAAATTGTCCATAAGAGTGAATGTGTTTGTGAATGGTTGTTTGTCTATGTGTTGCCCTGCGATGGACTGGTGACTTCCGCCTCTCACCCTATGTGCCTGGGTTAGGCGCCAGCAGACCTCCGTGACCCCGAAGTCGGGAATAAGCGGGCAAGAAGATGAATGAATGAATGAATGAATGAATGAATAAAAACAGGACTCACTCGGGTTTTTTCCGGTTTTTCTTCTCGTGTTCATCCACCAGGTTGATGACTGCTTGTCCCAGCAGTTTGTCCATTCCCACCGTGGCGCGGTGCATGACGATGATGTACAAGGTGCAGCGATCAACGTTCCCATGGTGGAAAAGCGGCAAGTCGAAGGCGGCTTCCTCCTTCCATACCGGCTCCACACACTTCTCCATCACCGCGGTGGAAAACTTGTCCTTGGCTACCTGGATTATCGCGTAAGCGTCGTTTGTACCATTTTTGCCTTTGACCCGCAGGTTACGCGCCTGAAGCACCGTCACCTGAACGCTGGTCGGGTACCACTGTTGGCTCTGCTCGGCTAAAGCCATCCTCCACTGAAATTATTCAAGTGATCTAAACAAAACGCTCACCCAAAAAACATAGTCAGACTCAATGACTTTTCGCTACACTTCCAACAGGACGTCTTGTTATGGTGACCGTTGTGGTAAACTTGTAGGCTTGTGTGGCGGTTGCTATATCTCCGCACACGCACAAATTAAGCCACGCCCCCGGTATCAACGCAAGTCACGCCCCCTTCAATATGGCCGCTATTTTAATTCCGACTTCCGCATTGTTTTCAGTACGTCCTAAACTTACACAGAAAACTATTATGTCACAAACTTTTTTTCGTCTAACTAATATGCTTAATATCCACGGAACAGGGTATTTTACAAATTTTCTTGATTTCTGTTATAAAGTATTTATACTAACAATATGGAAACAGAAACCTGAAATGCAATCCGAGTATAGCACATACTCCCAGTAACCCAGTAATCCCAGTAACCAATCCTGGTCGAGAATACACGGCATTGTTAGCCAATCGTGTAACAGGAAAAAAAAAATAGATGTTATGACAGAAATATGTCATTATTATGACTAGTGACGTCATGGCAAATTACGAAAAAATATCCACCAGAGAAATCGCTTCAGAGCTGTAATATAACAGCTGTAAAGATAAATTATGCGTTTATTCTTTAGATAAAAAAATAATTGTAATGTAATTGGATTTAACCCACGTAGCTATGTGAAAGATTTATTATTTATTATTTTTCTATAACCAGGTTTGGTAACATACCTATTATATTCTTTCCTTATTTACTAGACAGTCAACTGATTAAAACATTTTCTTAGTTGTTATTATTCATACATAGTTTTAATTAATATATTTAGATCTACTTTATCTGTAAAAGGATGACTGATGATCTACACCACTGGACTGAATATACACCAAATAGTGAAAAAAGAGGAAGTTTTCTTTTCAAAGTTTTACGATTTGAAACTGTAATTTAACTATTTATTAACTGTACTATGGCTCTGTAATTTTAGTGCAGCACCCTCTACTGGCAGATTAAGACATTGAAAATGTTCTAGCTTTTCATTATTAATATGCAATAAACTGCAATAAAACTTTAATTCATCTTCTTACCCGCTTATTCCCTAATTCGGGGTCACAGGGGTCTGCTGGTGCCTATCCGAGCGCACATAGGGCGAAAGGCAGTGGTACACCCTGGACAGGTCACCAGTCCATCTCAGGGCCACACATAGACAAACAACAACCATTCACACACACACATTCACTCCTATGGACAATTTGGAATCACCAATCGACCTAATCTGCATGTTTTTAGACTGTGGGAGGAAACCAAGGTACCCGGAGGAAACCCACGCAAGTGGAGCTAGAACATACAAACTCCACCTTCTTGTTGTGAGGTGAACGTGCTAACCACTACGCCACCGCACCGCCCACAATGAAACTTTAATTGATTAACTATAATATATAGTAGAAAATCTGTAGCGATTTTTATATAATACAACAAATAACTTAAGATGATAGTGGCGTTGTCAAAAAGACAGGAGGAGGAGGAGGAGGAAGACGAGCTGGGATTTTCATTGGTAGTGAAGAGGATGGACAGGATTAGAAATAAGTTTATTAGAGGGACGGAGCAGGTAGGATGTTTTGGAGACAAGGTGAGGGACACTAGGTTGAGATGGTTTGGACATGTGCAGAGGAGGGACATGCAGTA
>JAOTRA010052401.1:0-18743 GCA_026260255.1 Pseudolaguvia tuberculata | reverse complement strand
ATCCTCTTGGATTCTCATTTTTAACACATTAAAGTGCAATGAAAACAAAAAAAATACCTTTTAAATAGAAATAAATTTTTTGTTGATTGTTATTACCGATGCAAAGAATGCCATGTGGAAGAAACTGATTTACGTTAAAACTAAAAATTTTTGAAGAAGAAAAAGATAGAGATGTTAAGGAATTCTTTATTTTTGTCAAGACTATTTTAAAAGATTGGTTAACCTCCCTTTGAGTTACGAGGCCAATGAGGTTCGTAAGTTAGATAATTCATAATACGTTATTTTGTAAGTTAATTAGCGTTTGAGAATATTGTTTTGATCTCCATGAGAATATATTATTTGTGTTTATTACCTATTATTTTAGTTCTCACGTGTTAGCATGTTGGAATGACGACAGGTGTCCCAAGACGTGCTAATAAACGCCTGTGTGTATAAAGAACGATTTTGGTCGTGATTTGAACTGGAGGGGAGCTATAGTGAGAACTCAATGCCTGCTACACGCGGCGTGAAAAGATCCGACACGATGCCTGTCATCAGCAGAGCTACAAGCAAGTTCTCTGCACGAGCAATTTAAGAAAGAACAGCATTCAGAAGCAGAGTGTCATCAAATCCATAAGTAACATTTAAAACAAGTTACATGTTAACTAAGGGATAATTTCACATCTGCTTTAAATGGATTCTGTAAGTGCTATTATAAGTGTATTGGTGTTATGTATAAACGGTTTAAAACCGTTCACAACCAAGCTATTTAAGTGGTGTAATAGCTCAAGTTTTCATACAGATCAGTTTGATACTGGTGCTACGTGTTAAAATAAGTGGGTTTATCTAAAATAAGGTGATGCTATTATAAGAAGTGTAGCAATAAGTAACCATCAGTTTTACTGCATAGATACTAACAAGTGTACTTACCATAGGTCATTCATTCTGATAATACCTATTGAAGCTAAATTAGTAAACTAAATAAGTTAAAGTTAAATCCTATGCTTCTGGATTACAAAGTCTAAAATCTGCTTTAGAAATAACAAAGATGACTGATCATCACATGCTTAAAAACACATTAGATACAAGCCCAGCAGAAGAGATTGAGGTTACTGAGGTTATCCTCAGGTTGCTGCTGAGACATTTAAGAAGTCAGAGAACACGTAAACTCACAGGAAAGGGTCAAGAGCTCCAAGACAGTAAGTCCAAAAGACTTCAGCATCTATTCACAGTTGCTTATGATAAGTGGAAAACACAAGCTAAAGAGTATAAGCTCTTAACAAGTCTACCTCTAGTGAGATCCTTAAAGATCTTGTGAATAGAATCTGTAAGGCTTCAACAGATGTGAAATAGGCATATGAAGACTCGAGGCAATATTGTACTCCTGATAGTGAAACAACACGTCGCAGAGTAGATACTTGTGATACTGTCTCAAAACAAATTGAAGAATATGCATCTAATCTTCTTGAAGAGAAAGATAAGGAACTGGGTACAAATAGTGATCGAGTACACTGGGATGGAATTAGTTCAGTGTTTTCATCTGCGGCCTCCTCAACGTTTTAGTCAAGATGAAAAGGTCAAAAATCTGCAAGCAGTTCATATGTAAGCACACGACATTCAGGCTTGGGCTCTGCTAGGAAACAAGATGCTGCAGCTGAGCTAGCTGCCACTCAAGCCACCTTGAGAGAAATAGAATGTGAAAAGCAAAGGCTTGAAAGATTAGAGGTAGAAAAGAAACAAAGGCTTGCACTACAAGCAGCTGAAAATATTCCAAGACAGAATACACTAGAAGAGAAGCACAGAGAGATAGAACACTTAGAAACAGTTAAGCTGATGAACGCTGCTAAAGCCAGACTACAAGTCTACGAACAAGAAGAAATCTCAGATGAAGAGATATCAGTGTTGCTTTATAGTACAAGGCTTAATCACCAATTGTTTTTGATTATGTTAAAACTGATTTTTTTGAAGAAGAAAAAGATGGAGATTTTAAGGAATTCTTTGTTTTTGCAAAACTTTAAGATTGGTTAACCTCCCTTTGAGTTACGAGGCCAATGAGGTTAGTAAGTTAGGTAATTCATAATATGTTATTTTGTAAGTTAATTAGCATTTGAAGCACTGTAACTTACTTTTATTATGTGAGAATATTTTCTTCTCCATGAGAATATATTATTTGTGTTTATTTGTATATTATTTTAGTTCTCACGATGTGTTGGCATGTTGGAATGTCCCAAGACGTGCTAATAAACAGCTGTGTATAAAGAACGATTTTGGTATAAACAGTAATAATTTTTGGAAAAAATTTTTTAAAAAGGGGTTCTAAACGGTATTAATATAGATGGCCGACATCTAAACATACAGCCGAGATGCTCAGACCACCAAGAATTTTTTGGGGGGAAAAAAATTTGCTTTCCCTTTGAGGCGGTAGAGGGTTTTGTGAGTGAATAACATCAACATGGTAAAGCAGATGGTGATAAAACCACAGACAAGCAGCTGTAAAGCATTGAATGACTCCATGTAATCAAAACCCCATCTTGCCCAAGCTAAATACGGGCACAATTACTAGTCCACAGCAATAAAACGACAGAACCAAACAAACAGCAAGATGTACATAACCGACTGTAATATCATATTCGTTGATGAGTCAGTGCTTCCGTCCAGGTCCCTGTCACGCTAAGCAGTCTGCCCCAGTTAACATACCCTGTGGTGAGAAGCTATTTTTGTATTGTTGCTCTTTGGTTATTATGGCAGCCCTGAAGGGGCAACGCTAAATGGCCGGGAAAAATTTGTTTTTTTCGGGTTTGTGTTAACACAGCTAAACGAAAACACATGCACTTCACACTGACTCTCTCGTCGGCCTGGTGTGTGGAGTTTGCACAGCTGTTTTATTCTTCCACACTGAAAGGTGCACGTTGTAGGTTGATTGGTATCCCTAAATCATTAAATAATGTCCAAGGATATGTATAATGCCCCATCCAGATTGTCAGATTGTGCTACATGTCCTTCAGTATTGGAGAAATAAAATGGAATGGAAATTGTGCTGGAATAATCTTTTTTTTTTTTTTTTTTTAAATCTTAGTCTGAATATTATGGCTGAACCCCTTAGAAGATGAATTGGAACCCTCCTGAACCCCTTTTGAGATGAACTTCAACAATGCTGAACCCCTTTGCGATGAACTATGACCAACCTGAACCCTTTAAGATATACTTTAACCCCACTGAACCCCTTTGAGATTAACTGGAACCCCACTGAACCTCTTTAAGGTGAATTGGAACCCCACTGAACCCCTTTAAGTTAAGCTAGAACCCTGCTGAACCCCTTTGAGATGAACTACAGCGCTCCTGAATCACTTTGAGATGAACTGGAACCCTGATGAACCTCTGGATGAACTGGATCATGGCCGTAATAGCATTGTGAAATAGTGGCGAATAACTCTGTATACAGAGACGCTTTTATTTTATTTAATCACTATTCACAACTGAATAAATATTTATCTCTACCTTTAATAATCCTCATTAGTCACACATTATTATTAATGAGTTTGAAAGGAATTAGTTAACAATTAAAGAACTTGAAGCGCTACGTTTCTGTAATACTAGTTTCTAAAAAAAATCTTTTTTGATTATTATTTACACCCAAATATCTTTTCTTTATTGAATTATATAATTATACATTGGTATCTTGACTGACATGTGTCCAAACAAGTTTTTTGTGATTCAAGTCGTCTCTCGGGTTGTTTTATTTTTTTCCTTTGAATTGCGAGCTAAAATTATCACGTGATTGTTTGGGTCGAATGCATTTTTCCCCTCTGTGCTTGCCATAGTTTGGTGAGCTTGCATGTGTGTAAGAGTGGGATGGGGAGAAAATGGATAAACCAGTTCAGTACATTTTAGACCGTTTTGGCTTTTATATATATATATATATATATATATATATATATATAATAATTATTATTAACAACCTGTGAAAATGTTTGTTTAAACCAGTTTCAGTACAAACTACTGTATTTTTAATTTTTTTTTATTTTTGATATTTATACCTTTAATTTTCTTGCATTGTGTTTTGTGAAATTTTTGTTTATTTCATTGGTAAAAATTGATTTGACATTTGAGTAAAATGCTAAATTGTAAACCACTGTTACCTAATTCGGGGTCACGAGGGTCTGCTGGAGCTTATCCCAGCAGACATGAAGCGAAAGGCGAAGGTGCAACCTGGACTGGTACGGCAGTCCCATTACCAAGGCATGCAGCACACTTTTCAGTGGTGTAACCGCCATCAGTATCGCATACTTTTTTAATTAATACAAGTTCAGTCTGTCCTCTAGAGGGGTGTAACAGAGTGCCTTACTTCCTTCAGGAAAGGCTGCAGTATTTATGGGACCCAAGTGAGAATGACCAAGGACCACAGCAGATTCTTTCGGCATAAACAGGACTTTCTAGCAGTTTTCCTTAGCCATGACCATATCTTATTTACACAGCACTCTCCATTCCCAGCTGTTAAGAAAATTGGAAATGCCTTTATTCTTTTTTTGAAAGAAGTCTCTATGAAACTTCCAAAAGTCTCCCAAAGGCCACCGAGTCATTCCTGTCATTCAGCACAACGTATCACTTTAGCAATTCATAAAGCTTTAGAGTTTAGTTCAGCTACCATTGTTTAAGACTTGTATTCTATCTTGACAAACCATCTCCCGCACTGTGGTGCCATACTGGCAAAAAATGGCAAGACTAACCAGATAAGCACAACTGAATAGTTTGAATGCCAACCTATCTTATAAACTCAATTACTCAAAGGCAGCATTAGTTTCCAGCAGGCTGATGGATTCAGAAATTGTGGTTTCACACACCTCCTGTGGAACCATACTACCTCCCTTCAACCAGTTCAGTCTAAATATAATCCTATACTTCCTTTTGTATTCTGTAAGGGAACCTCCAACCTTTTAAGCAGAGAATCCTGCCTGGGATGATAATGCAAAAGTCGAGCAACAGTGCATCAAATCATAGATCACTCCATCCCCCATAACTGTTTGAGCCTAAAACACACCCACTGTGTTTGTATTGTATCCCAAAAAAATCTATGTTTATACTAATAAGACTAAAGTTTGATGCCTGGCTGAGATAACTGCACGGGGAAGT
Organism: Pseudolaguvia tuberculata; assembly: GCA_026260255.1. Classification (NCBI taxonomy): domain Eukaryota; kingdom Metazoa; phylum Chordata; class Actinopteri; order Siluriformes; family Sisoridae; genus Pseudolaguvia; species Pseudolaguvia tuberculata. The sequence continues at coordinate 13,634 of JAOTRA010052401.1, read as the reverse complement.
AAAAGATAAATAGAACAAAGATAAAAGCCGTTCTGAATCTTTGGCGAGATTTCTCTTTAGTTTGTGATGGAGACAAATAACGCGAGAGATTAAGTTTTCAGAGGCTATAAAATTTATAATCCTTTTAATCTTTAAATAAGTCAGTGCATATGCCTTAACACTCTCCAACACCTTTACTAAATTACAGATGATGTGTGAAGTTAAAGCTTTGAGCTGCTTTGATGACACGTTATTACAGATTTCTCAGGAACAGAATTAATTAAAGAAAAATCCAGAGAAATTAATACTCCGCTTAAATCAATTTGTTACATAAATCTCAGAAGGAATGCGGGGAATGGAATAATGTTAAAAGTAGTGTTGTGAAATTCTTCACCAAAAAAGAAGTGAAGGGTGGAGAGAAACAATGGAGTGAACATGGATTTTTCCAATATACTATACTTCATATAATGCACTTCATATATTTGTTCATTCATTCATTCATTTCTTACCCACTTACTCCCTAATTTGTGGTCACAGAAGTTTGCTGTGGTCACAGAAGTTAGCCTATCCCAGCGCACATAGGGCGAGAGGCAGGGACACACCCTGGACAGATCACCAGTTCATCACAGGGCCACACAGAAATGCACAACCACAACTCACACACAGTGACTCCTATGGGAAAATTTAGAATCAATTTAGAGTACATGTTTTTGGACTATGGGAGGAAACTGGAGTACCCGGAGAAAACCCATGCAAGCGAAGGAGAACATTCAAACTTTGCACAACCCGGGAATCAAACCTGGGACCTTCTTGTTTTGAGGCGACCATGCTAACCACTACACCATTGCCTACTTCTTTCACTCACGTGAATTATGTAAATGCTGATTGGTTTCTGTTTATGCCAGAGCACATGGTAAGGGGTGGGGGGGGGGGGGGAACCTTATGTAATCTGAAAAAATTGAAAATGGATTTTTTTTAAGCCTTGAGGATAAGTAAGGCTTGTGTGTCTCTTTCTCTGAACACACCACAGCCCCTATAGATGGAGATTAGGCTATAAATACTTAAATGGAACATGAGATAGCAGAACACTGCAGGAGTCAATATTTTCTGCACTTAGCAGCAGCTCGGTTGTGCTGTGGTTTCATCACTGTTTTTTAATGCCAATGACAAGTAATACTTTTTTAATGAAAAACTGTCTGTGCAACAGTTCGACGATTGATAATGATCATGACTGAAAACTAGGAAAATTAAAAGCTTATTTGGTGACCTTTTACATCATAAGATTTCAAACCATTACTGAAACCTGAATGTATTTAATATTGTGGTACCACCAACATTACAGATGATTCAATGCACCGACTACAGAAAGTCTGCTTTTAATTTGTATTTTCATGGCTGCTAAGCAAGCAAAGTATGTTAATGACCTAATGATAGAATTCTAAATGGCACTTAGCCAAAGCCACAGCATGACTTTATGGTCAAGTAACAAGCTTCCGCTATAAAGTGGTAAAAATGGACGCTTTGGACATACAGCAGTGATGAATTAAACGTAGAGATTTTTTATGGTAGCTTTGGGGATTTTCTTTTACCACTGAACACAATTGCATAACATGGTGCTACCACCACCATGTTCCTAGAATTATGGCTGTAAAATGTAAAAAAAAAAAATTATTAAAAATTATAAAATAATATTAAATAATAATATAAAATAATAATGTCACGTGGTATAAGTCAGCTTAAACAGCATTAAATGTCTCTTTTTTCCTCTTGTTTTCCTTTTTAGACTTCCATACAGATTTGGGACTATTATTTTTATATGGTATCATAAATATCAGATTGTTTCTTGATTCCTTATTATAGCCATGTTTGCAAGCCGGAACTACTGCAAGTAATTATATATACAACTACTCCGCCAAATTGTTCTAGAATTAATTACTGCCAGAAATGATTTATATGTATTCATGGAATCCCAATACTGTTACATCAGTCAGAAATCCATATATAGACTTATTTTTGGTGTCCCACAAGGCTCAGTACTTGGTCTTTTGCAGTTCTTCATTGAGCTACACTCAATCTCTTACTGATAAGGTATCCTCACCCAACAGATTTTGTATACATCACTCTTGTTATTGACCAGATCATGGCTTGTCTTGAACACATCTCATTTTGTCTTAGATGCACCTAAATCCTAGCAAAACCGAGCTTAAAGGTGGTCCAGGTCCAATTTAGCATCTTGTGATGTCTGATCTTGCCTATATTAATGACTTGGGACGATTAACTGTTCTTTACTTTGCACATTGCTACTTTGACAGCTTGGTGCCATCTTTACAATGTTAGAGATCCCATCCTCTTCTATTATCTCCTACTTGAGCTGCTTTTTTTAATATTTTTTTTCTGGTTTACCTTTGTACACCATTTGACCCCAGAAACTCATCCAAAATGCATTTAATTGCTTTTACCCTTGCTCAGCTGTCCCACTTACCAGACCGATACTCTCTCTGCCTTCCTGTAGCTGCCCACATCAAGATCTAAAACACAGATACTTGCCTACAAAACCAAAAATACACTAGGATCCATTTACCTCTACGCTCTTATCTCATCCCACACTAAACTACACTTTCTCTTATGATCCCACCATGTTTAACTGGTCCCACTATTTGTCAAGTATGTTCCTTGGTCTGACTCAGAGGTGGTAAAATAAACTTCCTCTGGTTGTTTGAACAAACGTTTTAGGACACCTGACCATCCCATCCATTTGAGTGTTTTCCGGATGTAGTATCTTTCTCCTATATCAATAGCCACTTTCCTGTGCCGGCTTTCCACTAGATTGTGTCATGTGAATGTAGGAATTTAGTGATATCGGACACTAATGTTGAGGTGAGGAGATGGTGTTCCAGTTCATCCTAAAGGTATTTAATAGGGTTGAGTCAATTCAGGACTCACGTTAGCCATAAATGGTAACCAGGATACTTTTTTTTTAAAAGGTTTTCTGATTTCTAGTATGGAAATGATTAAATGCTACGACATGGACATTTTAATGATTAAATGCTACGAATCTGGACATCCACCTTCAGTCTTTTCAGGTTTTTTTGATTCCTGAAACTGTGACACTGAAAACTGAAACACCAACTACACTCCTGACCTCCTGACCTGCCCTGATGTTGGGCTGATCTCACTAATATTGTTCGAGCTGAATAAATCCCACATTCAAGCTACAAACTAGACAGTAGTGGAAATTGTCAATAGAATATTGGACCTCCAATCTAACAGCAAGAATTCTTTCATTCATCTTCTTACCCTCTTATTCCCTAATTCGGAGTCATGGGGGTCTGCTGACACCTATCCCAGTGCACATAGGGTGAAGGCGGGGGTGCACCCTGGACGGTCCATCACCCACACACACACACACTCATTCCTATGGACAATTCCAATCGACCTAATCTGCATGTTTTTGGACTGTGGTAGGAAACCGGAGTATTCTGAGGAAACCAATGCAAGCGTGGGGAGAACATGCAAAGTCCGCACAGAAAGTTCAATTTTCCCTGGCCCGAGAATTGAACCCGGGACCTTCTTGTTGTGAGACGACCATGCTATCCACTATGCTGTTAATGTTGCTAATATATAGCATATTTTGATACTGTGATATACATACACTTAGATTTAAAGTAAAATGTCTAGTTATAAATGTAGAAAAAATAATAATAATAATTTTTTTTTTTTTTAAACTTTGTTTACTGGTTTTCCATCAACGGTCAGTCAGCTCTGTTTAGTGATTTAATCCAACTGTGATGGCCAGCCATCGAATCATAGGCCTGATAACAGAGTCTGAGCACAGATAACATACAGCTCACCAGGGCTCGGAAAACAGATATCAGATATTTGATGGTGAATTCATTCATTCATTTATCTTTTAATCTGCTATTCTTATTCACTAATTTGTGTTGCAGGGGTTTGCTGGTTTCCTAGCGCACATTAGGAAAGAGGCAGGGGTACACCCTGAAGAGATTGTCAGTCCATCACAGGGCCACACATAGATATAGACACACACACAGTGCCTATGGACAATTTAGAATCACAGATCAACCTAATGTGTACGTGTGGTTGGACAGTGGGAAGTAAGAGAAGTATCTGAAGAAAACCCACACAAGTGTGGGGAGAACATGTAAACTCCGCACAGAAAGTTACCTGATAAACTGTGCATGGGCTCAGGTTTTAGTATTATACCAATTGCTCTCTTGTAAGTTGCTCTGTATAAAGGTGTCCTAATCTTACCACCATTAAACACCATTTGGGATGAACTGAAACACCAACTACACTCCAGACCTCCTGACCTGCCCTGATAGTTAGTCTAATCTCAGTAATGTTGTTGGAGCTGATTGAAACCAAATCTCACATTCAAGCTACAAATTATACAGTCAATAGAATTGTGGGCCTCAATCTAACAGCAGGGCAGCGTTGTGGTGTGCTGGTGCCCATACCAGCTCACATAGGGCAAGGTGTGGGGGTACACCCTGGACGGGTTGCCAGTTCATCTCAGTGCAGCACATAGACAACCAACACATTCACACACACATTCACTCCTATGGACAATTTAGAATCACCAATCCATCTAATCTGCATGTTTTTGGAAACAGAAGTTCTTGGAGTAAACCCATGCAATCACGTAGAGAACATGCAAACTCTGCAAAGAAAGGCACCTTTCAGTCCGGGAATCGAACCCGGGACTTTGTTGTTGTGAGGCGGCCGTGCTATCCACTACACGTTTGGCAATATATTGTATTGTTACTGTTACTACTGATGAAACACATCTCTGGCAGTCCCTCAAAGTGTGTGAGCCCTCTGTTCCCTGATGCATATGTTTTTATTTGGTTTATATTCTCTTGGGGGTGCGTGTGTGTGTGTGTGTGCGTGAGAGAGGGAGAGAGAAAGAGAGAAAGAGAGAGAGAGAGAGAGAGAGAGAGAGAGAGAGAGAGAGAGAGAGAAAGGGGACACAAATCTTAATCTCATGTTTATTTGCTAATTATTTTAATAACTGGAATTTGGAGATCTGTTTTGTCTCACTCTAGAATGACCCAGCTAGGCAGAAGACATGAGTCTCTTAATGAGGAGACAGAAATCTAGTCTCAAATTCCTCTGAGATCTCTTGCAGAGCTTACTTGCTCCTTGTTATCAGTGTTTGACTGTGGGGTACATCCTGAGCAGGACACCAATCCATCACAGGGCCACATACACACTTGAACTCACTTCTACTCACTCCTCAATTTAGAATCCCTAATCACTGTTTGTAATTACTGTACATGTTTTTGAACTGTGAGGAAACCGGAGTATCTGGTTAAAACCCACACCAAGCATAGGGATTCATTTGAATGAATCACATCAACTGTGTCAAACAATAGTAGAAATAGTAAAAAAAAAAATGTTAATACGTCATTGTGAATTCAGGAACTGGAGTCCCTGGTGAACTTGTGGGATCATTATTACATTTTGTGGAAATATTATAAGACTATTTACCGTTAGTGGTACTATTTCCAACCTGGTAAGAGAAAGAATCTGACCAGGGTTCTTCTTCTGAAAGTATGTTTTATTTCCAGCCCAAATACATGTGATTGGCATCTTTTGGGTTTTTTTTTTTATAGGTTGTGTAATAAAACAAAATCCTACAAAAATGTCCAAGGATCAGGCAGCAGCTGAGTTCTGTTCACCTCAGGGGAAAATGGAATGACAGACACACAGGAAACCAGTAAGTTCTAATCCATTTACGCAGCAGGGCTGTTTGACAAACAAGACTGTCAAACAGGAAGCCTGAGAAGTGGCTGCGGTTTTTTTAACTGATGTACAATGAGACCAATTGAAGTGTGCTTGAAATGTGTGTCGGGTTTTTCTTCTTCGTTAGTGTCATTTCTTTTCTACTTTCTCCAATATCTGATGGTAAATTAATTAAAAGATTCTCTTATCCAATTAAATTGGACTAATGGAACCCAACAGATATAAAATCAGGACATAGAAACTTGCTTTCTTTGAATTACTTTATTTCTCTGGTGAGAAAAAGAAAAACATTTGATAATGACAAATTAATTGTGGACAAAACAATGTTCATCATTTTAATTAGTAGTAATTAGAAGTAGTTTTCCTTTTTTAATTGAAATTAAATTAGAGAATACACCTTTAATTTGTCTCTCTCTGTCTCTCGCTCTTCCTTAACCTGGATCTGTGCTTTGGCTCATTATTTTTGGCTCACCACCATCCTGCTTCATCATGCTATCATTCATTCATCATCTTCCAGCCCTCTTGTTCCCTAATTCTGGCTCACATGGGTCTGCTGGAGCCTATCCTAGTAAGCAAGAGGCAGGGGTACACCCTGTACAGGTCGCCAGTCCATCGCAAGGCCACACACACTCACATTCACTCCTGTGGGTAATTAAAAATCAACTTAATGTTTTTGGAATGTGGGAGGAAACTGGAGTACTTTGAGAACATGCAAACTTTGCACAGAAAGATGCCTTGACCAGGAATCGAACCCAGAACTTTTTTGTTGTGAGGCAACCGTGCTAACCACTACACCACCGTGCCACCCATCATGGTATCAACATGGTGTTATTTTATGCTCAGTTGTCTAAACCTAAAGATATCTAGAATTTGATAAAGTTGATGATGTCACATTTATTTGTTCTGAATTTTTCACTTGAAATATAGAAATAAGATTACGGCACAACAGTTTTTTTTTTTTAGAGTAAACTGATTCATGTACGATTCATTCATTCATTCATTCATCTTCTTACCCGCTTATTCCCGAATCCGGGGTCACTGGGGACTGCTGCGCCTATCCCAGCATAGGGCGAGAGGTGGGGGTACACCCTGGACGGGTCGCCAGTCCATCTCAAGGCAACACATGGACAAACAACCATTCACACTCACATTCACTCCTATGGACAATTAACAATCACCGATCCACCTAATCTGCATGTTTTTGGACTGTGGGAGGAAACCGGAGCACCAGGAGGAAACCCACGCAAGCACGTGGAGAACATGCAAACTCCTCTTGTACGATTTAAAGTTCCAAAAGATGAACCATATGTAATAACCACATGACTTTAATTCTTTAGTCACTCTTGACTACTGAAGACTATGAAAAACTTGTTTGGTTAAAGTTCAGAACTTGTTGTTTATTGTTGTCAACAGATTACCATGTCTTATCTGACCTACATCATTTTTACCTACGTACAGCCTCTTTTTCCAATCTCCCACTTGCAGATTTTTCTGATTTATAATTTTTACAATGTCTAAGTTTTTCCAGCTTGCTTTTCCACCAGACCAGTGACTCACATCGGCATTTCTTTGAATTTTATTATTATTCAATATTGTATTGTGGGCGGCGTGAGGGTGTTGTGGTTAGCACAACAAGAGTCCCGGCCCGGGGGTCTTTCTGTGCAGAGTTTGCATGTTCTCCCTGTTCTTGCGTGGGTTTCCTCAGGGTTGCTCTTTTAAAAACATGTACATTAGTGGTGATTGGTGTCTATATTGCCCGTAGGAGTGAATGTGTGTGTGAGTGGTTGTTTGTCTGTGTGTGGCTCTGTGATGGACGGGCAACCCATCCAGGGTATACTCCTGGCGTTTGCCCTATGTGAGCTGGGATAGGATCTGACACCAAATTAGGGAATAACCAGGTTAGAAGATGATTGAATGAATTCATATTGTATAGTACCAGTTTTACAGTATGTGCCAATATTCATTTATTTGTTCATTCATATTCTTACTCGCTTATTCCCTAATTCACGGTCATGTGGCTTTGCTCATCTCGGGTACACCCTGGAGCACACATCGACGAACATCCACATACAGACACACACTCATTTTTATGGGCATTTTAGAATCACCAATCAACCTAATGTACATATTTTTGGACTGTGGGAGGAAACCGGAGTACCCAGAGGAAACCCACCGGGGAGTGCAGTGAGAACGGCTCGGGAATCGAACCAGAGACCTTCTTGTTTTAAGGCGACTGCGCTAACCAATTATTTTATTTAACAAATTACATGTTGGGGCTAGTTTAGAATATGTTTACTTTTTATTAAAATATTTTAACTCTGCCTTTTTAAGACCTTTCTCAATATTTACATTTTTTGGTATTTTGGTTTTTAGGTCCTTGCTCAGGTGCCCAGCACTAACAATTACGTTCTATTTGTTCAGAATTGTTTTCTAGTTGTTTTAGTTTGTCTTTATTTTGCCATTGAGCTAGTCTTTTATTTGGAACCTGTATCCCACACTGGGTCACACTGCATTTCAGGTAGGGTGAAGGTGGAGGTTGTGTTGTTGGGTTTGGAAAGGTTAAGATTCTTGCCCAGCAGTTTGGTGGTGCCAGAATTGAGCCTTCAAACTTTCTGAGCAGCAGTAGAACACCTTAACCAATGAGTTTCCACTTATCCATGAGAGGTAATCGGAAATCAGTGTAAACCTTCTCACTGTCAACTTTCTAATCTAGAATGCTAAAAATAATGCCAAGTCTACACTGAATTATTACTGTATGATTTTTCATCCATTTTGAGTATAATATATAAACCACACCAACCCTGACCGAATGAACTCATTCCCACGGGTATTCAGTTGCACTCACTCAAACCTCCACATGTCTAATTATTTGCCTCTAGTGTTCTTCTAGTAGATGTCTTGCATGTGTTTCTGGTCAATTGGTGGAATTCAGATACAGATTTTGTTACACTCTTGGCTTTATTCTGGATTTGTTTCTCCACTGTATTTCATTTAATTTTGATTAAAGCATCTTCAGAATAAACAAACTGGTTATATAGAAAGACATATGTTGCTAACAGGAAGTAATGACTGCCGCGGTTTCTCGGTTCAGCTGATTAAAAAGTGGGACCCGATTATATAATAATTTCATCAAAAATATATACACGTTAACTTTTTGTCGTTTTTACTGTGAACCTTTTTGGAAGTTCCAGGACGACACATCATTTCCTGCTTTCCCTTTTCAGCATGTCTGTGTGGGGGTTTTTTGCGTTTTTTTTTTTTTTTTCTTTCATGAGCGCCGAAAGTGATGACAGTTTAGCCTGCTCAGAAACCTTCCTACTTCTCAGGACAGAAGCTGGGGTTTTCGACTTAAGCTTGTGGTTCACGCCTTGCTTTAAAAATATACAATGGCGTTACCGGCCAGATCTTGTTGATTCACGTGGGTGGGTGGTATTTCACAACACACTGATGGTGCGTAAGTGTATTTCTTGGGGGTTATTTATTTTTTCCACATGAAGACGTTATGATTAAATGAAATATAGAAATGATAATGGCAAGACTGAGTGAAGGAAACTATTAAAACAAAATGTAGTTTAGCAGGAAGAGATACTGTAGCTGGGGAATCAGATAGGAGAAACTATTCTAAAAAGCTGATGTCCCAGGCAAGCGGCGTAAAGGAGGTTGTTTGAGGGGTAAAATATTTGAACTGACTCGCTTATACGTGAAGCAACCGTGTTCAAGACAAAACATGCCCTGGAAAGAAGAAACACTAGAACAGCCAGATGACTTACTGCATGCAGCATAACGTGAAATTTTAACAGACTGAGGATTAAGTTTAATTGTAGGTTTAGACTTAGAACCTGCTCTTCTATACATCATTTTAGATCAAATACATTCCAGTATTTGAATTAAAAACTCAGTATTAGAATTACGGAGAACCTACTTCAATAGCTTCGGGCTAAAGTTCATGCTTCTGTGGTTGAAGCATGCTAGGAAATGCCTATGATAGCAGTGCATGTCACTTCCTACACATTTGACAGCATTTTTAGTTTGCAGATTTTCCTAACTGTTTGCATGTCTCCTAGTAAAAACATCAGTGAGTTTTATCCCAAATTCCTTGCATTGGTCATAGACTACGTCATTTTGTTCAAATAAATAAGTAAATAGAATTTTGATTACTTGGCACTAGAGAGAGTTAGAGGAAGAGACAATCAGAGGGAGTGAGAGAGACAGTTAAAGGGAGGGAGAGAGTTAGAGAGTTAGCAAGAGAGACAGTTAGAGGGAGAGAATGTTGGTGAGAGAGAGTTAGAGACAGAGAGTTAGTGGGAGAGACAGTTAGAGGAAGAGAGAAAGAGTTGGACAGTTAGAGAGTTAGCGAGAGAGACAAGTTAAAAGAGAGAGAGAGAGAGTTAAAAAGAGAGAGAGTGACACAGTGTGAGTTCACCCCACGCAAGCGAACTCTGCACAGAAAGACCCCTTCCTCAGGAATTGAACCTGGGACCTTCTTACTGTGAGGCGAACGTGCTAACCACTATGCAGCCACGCCACCCTACTAAAAAGTTTGTTTAGCATATGTTAAAGAAAAATCTAGAGACTTTACATTGTAACAGCCATGTTAAATTAAGTGTTAATTAACGATCATGTTCTCAATTCAATAATAGAAAGATTGGAGCTTAATAAGAATCTATTTCCACTGGATTGTAACAGCAGCACTAAATAGACAGAACAAAAATAATACAATGCAAATAATACAAAACGTAGCTTTTGATACTAGATACTATTTCCAGTTTATATTTCCTGTTTACAGTTCCTGTTTAGATTTCCTTTTTACATTTCCAGTTTATCACCAATGTAATATGTGTTATTTGAACATAAATTGTTTGTCAATAACTGACTCATGTTAGTGACAGGAAATGTGTGATGTCCACTATGACATGACTGTGTGTTCCCCATGTGGCAAATCGCAGGGTGTGGCATCAATCTTTGGCATTGACCATACATTTATAACCTGTTGTGGTGTATTTAAAGTTGGTTTGATTACAGGATCTATATCAGGGGCCGGGAACCTTTTTGACTCAGAGAGCCATGAAAGCAAAATATTTGGAAATTTATTCCAGTGAGAGCCATATAATATATTTTTAGACTGATTGAACAGGCGGCGTTTACCTGTTTACCTGCAACGGCGTTTACCTGCAACGACCAACGTAGGCTATTATCATCCAATTAAAATTAAGGCGCGTTGCCTTAAATAATGCGTCATCGCCCTGGCAACTAAATCCAGGACGACAACGCTAAACAAGAGGGAAGGGGTTATGTCTGATTCCTCACAGGACAATTGCTCCTGCAGCTCTGAACAGGACATGAGCAGCGGGAAATCGATGGATGGATTAAAACAAGTGATAATATTTTATGTTTTATCAGAAAAGCGAAAATCTGCAAGCCAGACGCAATCATCAAAAGAGCCACACCTGGCTTGCTAGCCATAGGTTCCTGACCCCTGATCTATAACATCACATTCTGATTGAAAGAATAATTTTTAACAATTATTAAAAGTCCTATAGAATCTTTCTTCTCCTTTTGACTGCTCCTGCTACAGCGAATTGCTCTTCTCCACTCTACCCTGTCCTCTACATCAGCCTCCTTAGACCCCAACTACCTGCATGTCTTCCTTCACCACATCCATAAATCTCCTCCATGGTCTTCATCTTTTTCTCCTGCCCTCTATCTCCATCCTCAGCATTCTTCTACCAAAATAATGTGTGTCTTTTCTCTGCACATTTCCAAACCATGTAAACCTAGCCTCTCTCACCTTGTCTACAAAACACCCTACGTCACCATCCCTCTAATAAACTCATTTCTAATCCTGTCCATCCTCATCACTTCAAATGAAAATCTCAACATCTGCAACTCTGCCACCTCTAGCTCCTGCTCCTTTTTGAAAACGCCACTGTCTCCAAACCGCACTACATTGCAGGTCTCACTACAGTCCTATATACTTTCCCTTTCACTCTTGCAGAAACTTGTCGATCACAAATAGCTCCTGCCACCCTTCTCCATCCACTCCACTTTGCCTGAACTCTTATCTTCATTTTCTAATACACTCTCCATTACTTTTCACTGTTGACCCCAGGTATTTAAACTTCTCCACCTTCACTACTTCATTTTACTGCAACCTCAACAGTGCATTCCCTTCCCTCTCATTCACATACATGTACTCTATCTTACTCCTACTGACTTTCATTCCTCTTCTCTCCAGCACATACCTCCACCTCTTCAAATTCTTCTCAACCTGCTCACTACTCTCACCACAAATCACAATATCATTGTCCATTGTCCATCAATGTTGCACCCATCATTGTCCATGGAGATTCCTCATCTGTCAACCTGTCCATCACCACTGCAAACAAGAAAGGGCTCAGAGCCAATCATTGATGCAATCCCACCTTTACCTGGAACCAGTCTGAAATTCCTACCGCACACTTCACTGCTGTCACACAGTCTTCATACATGTCCTGCACCACACTCACATACTTCTCCTACACTCCTCCTAGACTTCCTCATACAATACCATAGCTCCTCTCTTGGAACCCGATCATACGCTTTCTCAAGATCAACAAACACACAATGCAACTCCTTCTGGCCCTCTCTATACTTCTCCATCAACATCCTCAAAGCAAAGATGGCATCTGTGTTACTTTTCCTTGGCATGAAACCATACTGTTGCTCACAGATGGCCACCTCTTCCCTCAGCCCAGCTTCCACTACCCTTTCTCATAACTTCATGGTGTTACTCATCAACTTTATTCTCCTGTAGTTACTGCACGCTTGCACATCTCCCTTATTCTTAAAAATCGTGTGTGCTTCTTAGAATATGTGTTCCCCACTGCCATCTCCATCTTTTAAGGGAAATTTAACCACCTTCTGCTCTTCCACATTCCTCTCCTTAAGGCCATACCTACCCATCACCTCCTTATCACCGATGTTCCCTTTACCAACATGACCATTTAAGTCTGCTCCTATCATCAATATTTCATGCCTAGCTACACTCTCCACCACTCTATCTAACTCACTCCAGAATCTTTCCTTTTCCTCCATCTCGCAACCACTGATATTTACCTTCATACCCTCATCACCGCCACTACATGCTCAATGTACTCCTTCTTCAGGATTACACCTACACCATTACTCTTTACTTCTACACCATGATAAAACACCTTTAAATCCACCTTCAATGTTTCTGGTCTTTCTCCCTTTCCACCTAGTCTCCTGAACACACAATACATCCACCTTTCTTCGCTCCATCATGTCAGCTAACTCTCTCCCTTTACCAGTCATAGTACCAACATTTAAAATACACACCCTAATCTCCACTCCTACACTTCTCCTTTGCTTGACGTCTCTGTCGACGTCTTCCTACTCTCCTCCTCCTCCTTTGGCCAACAGTAGACCAATTTCCACCAGTACTCTGTTGTCTAACAGTACCTGTGGGGGTCATTGTTAACCGGGGCCTCGTCCGGTATGAATTTTTGATACGTGACACGCATATTTCATTTGCCGCAGTTTTATGCTGGATGCCCTTCTTAACGCAACCCTCCCCATTTATCCAGGCTTGTGCATCCCTAATGGCTGGGTTAAAATTCCTATACAATATTTACCTGTAATTTTTTGCACGCTGACAGCATCACTGTGCTTCACCAAAATATGAACTGTGTTTTTTGGAGGATTGAAATTACTTCCTGAAGGGTTTACTTTAGTAAGAAAGGAAAGGAACGGAAACGCAAGGAATAAAAAGGCAAGGGAGGGAAAGGAAAAGAAAGGAATAAAAGACAAGGCAAGGAAAGGAAAGGAAAGGAAAGGAAAGGAAAGGAAAGGAAAGGAAAGGAAAGAAAAAACACTCACCTTGTGTTTGG
>JAOTRA010052390.1:4247-18352 GCA_026260255.1 Pseudolaguvia tuberculata | reverse complement strand
ACAGTGGGCGGTAAATCTACCCAATCCGGCTACAGTGGGCGGTAAATCTACCCAATCCGGCTACAGTGGGCGGTAAATCTACCCAATCCGGCTACAGTGGGCGGTAAAGCTTCCCTACTCAGGGAAGTGGTAGCCTAGTAGTTACGGTGTTGAACTAATACCTGAAAAACAGGGACTTCCACCTCCACCAAGCAACCACTGTGGGTTCTTATCCAACAATTTCTCAGTTATAAAAATAAATAAATAAAAAGAGACCAAATGTAAGTCACTCTGGATAGGAGCGTCTGCCAAATGCCAAACCGTTACTGTAATTGTAACCTACCCAATCCAGCTACAGTGGCTGTAGTCACTTGCATTCTGAAAGTGGCCGAATCTCTGATAAATCACAGCAACTGATTAACCAGCAAGTGCGATTTATTATATCCATTTAAGATTTCATTAATTTATCGGATCAATAAAAAGGACCAACATCACAACAGCATTTATGTGATGAATGTTGTGCAGCCCTAGTTTAATCTGTTTTATGTTTGACCAGATAACGCTGCGGCTAAGTAGAAGATCTGTTTTTAAATGCTGGTTATAAAAAAGGTTATGTAGAACATGCCATTAAATCACTCCTCCGAGGGTGAATATTTAAATTTATCCTCAACTTAATATGCAAAAAACACAAATAAATAAGTCATGTTTCTCCCTATATTTTTGTATAGCTTTCCTCACCGTCCTGTAACACCTCCTCATCTGATTTTTCCCTCTCCTTGGTGTAGTTGAGTGTGTAAGTAAGGCCATTGCATCCTCGGGTCCGGACGCCGACTTTCAGCCCAATCTAAAAAGATCAAAGCAATAAATTAATAAATTATGCTCTGCATTTTTTTTTAAAGTTTGTTTTGCTGACCATGTCTAAAATATTAACTAAGTTTCAGGTTATATTAGTCACCTACACGTGAAAACAAATGGTACGGTCTATGAAATAGACCTATAAATATAATCAGATCACTTTACAGGAAATAAATAAAAACAGAGCTGGGAAAGTTTACTCACATATTCGGGTTTATTCTTTAACAGCAGCCTGACCTGGCTTACAGCCGCAGGTGTCTAAGGGGAAACAGGAGGTTATTAAATATAGAATTGGTGATAAACACACTAACTATACAAACATAATGAAGAAATTATACTGTTGCAACACAGTAAAAAAGGACAAAAGTATTGGGACACATCACAACCATACCCCAGAGCAGGTCATGTCCACAGAGACATTGTCATGCGGGTACAGTGACTGGGTCTGTCATGGTGTGGTCACACTTGTCTGGTTTGGTTATTTAAAATAACCAACTCGGTACGATTGTTCGGTTAGTTAGTGCAGTTCAATGAAGTAAGAGTGAACATAGACAAACGAACTTTGGTGAGATTAGATTGATATATGAACGCCACCAAATATATCTAGTTGGACCAAAGACAGGATGTGATGTCAAAAGATTTGAAAAATTCAATTCTAATTCTTTAATTCTAACAGATTAAGTGAGCAAAACACCTCTGAGGTGTACCAGACACTTATATTGCCCATTAGTTGCCCAAATCTTAGGAAACGCAGCCTCCTTATTTCTGTATACACTGGAGTTCCTGGAGCTGTTTGAATATGTTAGGAGATCTTTGTGAGTTCTCAGGTGGATGGAAAGTTCCAGCTGATCAATCACCATGCCTTTGGTTTCTATAGGTTTGCTGTCAAAAACGTGAATATGGCTAAACAGACCAGAACTAAATATAAATATATAATTTTACTTTTTGGTCTAGCGCAAATAAAACCAAACAAATCAAACTACAAGAATAAACTGAAACTGTAATGTAAACTCTATGCCATAAAATGCAGTTTGTTACGTAAACAAATGTTTATATCGTTAATTGTAAATCAGAGGTTTTTCGTACAATTTCTTTTGTACAATTGGTCAGAAATTGGAGTCCTGTGTACAGGCTGTTACTAAGGAACAATCACAATGAACAAGTTAAGTAATAATTATTAGCTAAAGTAAGTTTTTCAACTTAGTCAGAATCCCGTAGGGGTAGAGGAAAATATCGAAGCTTTGCATGCACAGAGCCACACCACTGCCATGTTATTCAAATTTAGAATTGAGTTTGGAATCGTTGAAAGAATCATGCTGCTTCGATGGCCCAATCTTCTTTTACAATTCTCGATTCTAAGTGTAAGCGAGCGTTGGTTGCAGGTTCAATGTAATAAAATGTGATTGAATGTTTAAAATGTACTGAACTGCTTTATTAGACATGCAAATTTTTCTTCTGTCTCACACCCCTGGGTGCATACACTCTCACCAAACTACAGCAAACCCTGAAAAATCCTGAAGGGGAAATGCATTTACTCACACCACAAAAGGATGCAAGTCTAAAGTTAGTCTGTTCCATAAGCAGTGACTTATGGATGCTGAAAAAAAGGTGAAGTGAATCACTGGGACACTGGTGGTTTCATTGCCAAGGATCTGTGGTGGTTCTCTGTGGTGGATAACACAACGATTCACTGTAGTGAATTCACACAGTGTTAAAGGGTTGTAGGAAGTGGTGGGTTAGTGGATAAGGTGTTGGCCTGATACCACAAAGACCAACGTTCGATTCCCACATCCACTGTGGGCCCTTGAGCCAGTCCCTTAACCCACAATTACTCAGTTCTATAAAAGAGAGCAAATGTAAGTCGCCCTGAATAACAGTGTGTGTTAAATGCTGTAAAAGTAAATGTGCTTGAGTCAGTCCTACAGTATATCCTCACCGCGTTATTTAACTGTTCTAATGATCTGATGTTTACAGGTTTCTTTCCGAGCTTCAGTTCATCCAGAACACGACTTTATTAATAAAAGAATATTTATCAAACCAAATAAATTCGTAAAAACTATCAGTATTAATTAAAGACAGACATTATTGCTTTTATTCTTGCTCCTCAGTATGTGCCGGTGATCGTGTGCTGTAAAGTGGCGCATAGACAGATTTTATCTTAAAAAGCTCGTCACCCACCTTGATATCAACAAGCTAAAGGTCACAGCTAAATAACCCACGTAATGTAAGCGAATAGATACAGGTTTCCGATTAAATAAACAGACACTGGGCTCTAGTTAATTCCATTTAAACGGGAAATATTTCACTATCTTTGCTTAAACTTGAGCGTTTCTAACAGATTGCTAACGTTAGCCGGTTGCCGCTACGCAGGGTAACCTTGCTAAAGCTAACATCGAGAACAGGGTTATTTTCTTATTGGCTAAATATTTTCTTATAATTACTCGCCGCTTCCACGTTTAACGTTTACAAAAATAATAAACTCTCACCAGTGTTAAAGCCGCCCTCGAGGATAAAATCTTTCTCCTACTGGCTGCTTTTACAGTCGCTCTCACTATAGAGGAAGACATGTTGGTTACTATAAAGTTCTAGCGACACTTTGTAAACAGCAGGGCACGATGTACCACCCACTGAGAAAGACCGTTGCTGATTGGTTTCTGTTTTGACGAGCATATTATTTATCCAATCAGCAAGTACATTTCACTTTAGCAGCGTGACACGCAGTTTGAGCGCATAATAAGTATTTATTTAGTAATTTAGTATATATATTTATTTTCATTATCTTTCATCATCACTTTATTGTCTATTGAGGTGAGGGGATTGAATATTTTGGATTGCAAGTGTGTGCGTGTTCCTTATTACATCACTTCTGTCTGAATTACACATCTAGCAATAACAGTGTATTTTGGTTTTGTGTATAATAAGCAATGAATCAAAATGTTATTTAGCATCAATTATGTTCATGTGTCACAGAGACCTACATTAAAACTGGAAAACTGGTTATTTTTTCATTTTGTTTGACCTGAAGTGAAAGGTTTTTGGTTTTTTTGCTGAATTCAGTGGAGACTGGTGCAGTCTTTACTGTTCAAAGTGTTTTGCATTTTCTGATCGGCATAGTTGTAAAGAATAATTACTGGACATTATTTTATATGGACAAGTTCTCTGTAATTCCTCACAAACATTTCAACAAGTGGACTCTAATCACATGGTGTAAACCCGAGATAGCAGTGTATGTGTATTTTCCAAATGAGTCCCCTCGCAAACTTCCCCCCTGTGCCTACTACTCCCGTAAACTCACTGCCTCCTGCTGAGCACTATGACATCGGAAACAAAAGAACCGTTAGCCATTGAAGGGGCACTAGTGAAGCAGAGCCACTGGCTTGAGGGGAGCACTCATCCATTCACTGTGATAATGGACGATAGAAATCTTGAGTACATCGAATGGCCACAACGTTTGAATGGATGCCATGCATGATGGGCTATTTTTCACAGCGTGCCAGTTCTCAATAACAAAGAACAGTAAAGCTATGTTGCTCCCTCACTGCTTCAACCCCCTGGAACACCCCACTAACACCAAGCACGTTATCAATACTGAGACAGTAGTGGGCTGGTTCTGTGGTCCATGGAGTCGGAAATCAGGGCCGGTCACCCTCAAGGTTCCTAGCCGAGAGAATGCTGACAGGGCAAACTGTATGTGTCCATTGTACTACGATGATGCTTACTTTCATGGTTGTGCACATTTCCCTTGGTTCAGGTCACCCTGGTATTCAATGGATGAGAAAGTTGGTGGAAAATGCATATTGGAAGCCTGACTACTGCTGAATGTAGAGGGTTTTATGAGAGCTTGTATCAGAAGATGGGGAAGTCAAAGTCAAAGACGTTGGATATTTCAACATTCCATTATGACAGTGCAGTATATACAGTGAAATTAAATAAGCCCGGTTGAGGCCTGGTCGAGTTCCTACTGTGGGTTGTGTATGGGGGATGACCCCATTTTAGTGCAAACTGAGGTACCAATCCCCATTTCCCTGGTCTGGCGAATCCTCAATAGTACCCTCCATGGAGGATTGGATGCGCCATACCACCCATTTTTTGAAGAACACTCACATCAGACTATAAAGGTTCTCAGCCGGATAAATGAGGTAGCCCACCACCTCGAGCTGGCACTGCCCTACCGCATTTCACCCTTGTTACTAAAGCTATACTATGACAACCCTAAAAAAACTGCCGAACCATCTGGTCCCATTGACAGACAGCGCCTACCTTGTTTACAGGATTCTGAACTCTAGGAGAAAAAGGGGCATCTTAGAATATTTGGTTGACTGGGAGGGTTACAGCCCTGCTCCACATCAAAGCGTTTGCTCTATAAGAGCACCTGGAGGCATTTGTAGTGGAGGGGTCGCTGTACTCTAGCGGTTCTGGTTCCCCCTTCCACTGCCAGAGGTCGCCGTTTCCCGAATTCTGATTGACTGTTTACACTTCCAGGTTAGTGTTTTGCTAAGCTCGTTGCAAAGTATTGTTTGTGATTCTACAAAATACCAAGCGTTTCATTGTTTTGTCTAATTTCATGGTTTATCACAGATTTATGCCCGTTTATTGATTACGTCTTGCTCACAGTTTTGGATTTGTCTGCCTTTGATAACCTGTTTTTGTGTACCATCTGCTTTTTGCCTGCTGCCCTGAACTAAATAAAACCAGTTACTGCAATATGTATCTATTTAAGTACAGTTCATTAATGTTAACAGATTCTTTCATAATAAATGAATGATTAGGGGGCATAGAGAAATCCCCATATTCTGGTCCTAAGAGAAATCCACATGCTATGCATAGAGCCTGAAACATTGATTCATCATTATTATTTTTAGATCAGTAATAAATTAATGATTCACAAACACCTAAATCAAATCTTTTATTTCCTTTGCAGTAAATCACATTAATACTTTAACTATGTATGTTAATATAAAGAGTGTTTATTTTAAAAAGCCCAATTTTTAGTTAACTGCATCAAGAAAATTATTATTGTTATTATTATTATTAGTTTACAATTCTATTTAACTTCAAGCTACATACTCCGATATCAAAATACTGGGATAAAAAAATTTAAGGCTTGGCTGGAATATGGACAAAAATGTAAGTCGCTCTGGATAACGTTGCATTTACTAAACAACATTAAAGTAAATGTGGTATTAATCTGTTTCGCTCATTTCTGATGCTGATTCAGAAACGTCTTCATATAAGTAGCGAGCACTTGTGTTTCTTCAACGGTCACTGCATTGTACAGAGAGACACGGATTCCACCAACAGAGCTGGCAAAAAAAAAAAAAAAAAAAAAGTTGCATTAGGAAATGCATGTAACTGCTTATTCTGGTGATTTCAAATCAAATTATATTATGAGATTGAATGCGCAGTTTAGTACCGGTGTCCTTTTAATGAGATCATTCCCATTTTGGAAGCACCTTCCAGAAACTGTTGTTCCAGTGTTGCATCTCCTTCAAGGTTTCCGATGCGGAACGGGATATTCATGCGGCTCCGGCAAGACTCGTCAATTTGGCATCTGAGAAAAGAAAATGTGTCAAGGAACGAGCTAAGGAACACTAAGCTAATCCAATACTTGGTCTAGTCTAGTAAGTTAATTGAAAAAGTAAAATGGGCAAATATATACTTGTTGCTTGTGTGCGTTACTAAAGCTATACTATGACAACCCTCAAAAAACTGACAAACCATCTGGTCCCAACGATGTAGGCGCAAATATCTACTTGTTGCTTCTATGTGTTTACTCCAGGTTCTTTGGTTTCCTCCAAAAACATGCACAATAAATGTTAGGTTGATTGGTGATTCTAAATTGCCAATAGGAAGTAATGCGAGTGAGTGTGTGGCCCTATAATTATAAAAAATAAGTTTCTGTATTTTTTGGACTATGAGGCGCAATTAAAATCCTTTTAAAGTGTGCCTTATAAAACGGGGTGCCTTATGTATTACATTGTTCTTGTCACTAATCTCAAACTGATTTTACGTGGTAAAAAATATTTAAAAATCTGTTAAAATGTTTTAGTACGACTTTTGTGACCGCAGGCAAAAGGACCAGACACCCTGCTCCGAAGGCTCTCGTAACTCAAAGATTAGTTCTGTTTCTGACATTTTGATTGATGTTTATTCTGGAATATGCACTTTTTAAAAAATACCCCTTTACACGACTTCTTTATGCGCCTTATAATCCGGTGCGCCTTAAACATGCAGATTATTCTAAATTGTCCATAGAAGTGAGTGTGTGTGTGTGTGAATGGTTGTTTGTCTATGTGTTTCCTGCGATGGACTGGTCCTATGTGAGCTGGGATAGGCACCAGCAGACCCAGTGACCACGAATTTAGGGAATAAGCGGATAAGAAAATGAATTAATAAAAAAATTAAAAAAACAGATTGTAAGGAAAATATCTGCACTCTGTTTTACTAACAAGTATAATCCATTCGAGCTGTTAATGACATCGTAGATCATAGAGGATTTCTGCTTGCTCAGTTGGTTCATGGTGTCTGTGCCACCATTGTTCTTGATCCACTCCAGAACCAGTTTCACGATGTAAATGCTGAAAAAGTGAACAATAACAATAATAAGCAAAACCCAGGAGAAATAATAAATATGCAGTTAACTTCCAAAGACATATCCCCAGTCTGCTGCTTGTATGGAAGAACCTGCTGGTGTGTCTGGTCATAGGAGAACTAACTTCAGACTGAAACCGGTTTCTCCCAAGGTTTTTTTACACCATTCTGCCACTTATTGAGTTTTTGTTTCTTGCCTCTGACTTGATTAGTTAGGGACTCCTAATTTACAGATATTAATTAAATTGAACTGAGTGTTTATTATATTGTCAGTCTATTAACACTATTATTTGATTCTGTGAAGCTGCTTTGACGCAAACTCTATTGTTGTAAGATCTATACTAGTAACCTTCATTTTACCCTACAAAAATGATCCGCTATCCGTTTTATGTCTGGTTTGGTACTTAATTTCTGTACCCCAGACTGAGGAAAGAAAAGGACAAATGAAGATAAAAGGAAATAAGAGGTGGATGTTACAGTTCCCTTTCTGGTATTTGTTTAACATTTCTACAGAACACTGCGGTGGGGTATATTAACCTCAGACACCGAAAGGACTTTTACCTGTAGGTAGGTGGGGTGTTGTCTAGGGAATTATTTTTTGCTTGCACTTCATAATTCAGGATATTCGGACACTCCTTAAAAGCTTTTCCCAACAGATCCTCCCTCACGATTACGATTGTGACCCCTGCAGAGCCAACATTCTTTTGTGCCCCTGCAAAAATCAGCCCAAACTTGGACAAAGACAAAAAAAAATTTGCACTGGTAGAAAAAAATTGACAAAAACAAGACTGTCGGACAAGACATCAGTTTTTAAAATTTGCTGGAAAGATCAATCTCACCTTTGATATGTCAATTGGTCTCGAGAGAAAATTCGACGACATGTCAGTGACCAGAATCACGCCATTGGTTTTGGGAATGAAATTGAACTCGATGCCATGGACGGTTTCGTTGCAGCAGTAATAAACATAGGATGCTGATGGATTCAGTGACCAGCTGCTGCTGTCTGGGATTCCTGCAGGAAACAATAACTATTACTGTATTTTCAAGACTATAACAAGCACCGGATTATAAGGCGCAATCTCAATGAACAAATTTATTTTCATACATATAGGCATACCGTATTATAAGCAGTGTAGAGGGGATTATTTATTTATTTATTTATATATATTTTTTTATGTACGCATCCCAGAAAAGACGTCGTTCGAGATGCCGGACTATAGAGCCGCATACGGACTAAAGCAGAACAAAACCAGGACTTATGCATCTCTAATATGTCTGTCTTTGTCAATTTTAGAATTTTCCTCTTTATGTGTTGGTAAATTCCAGAAAAGAAACACTGGCACACATTTTCTCTGTCTATACAGTGTGTTCTGATTGTAACAGCTGTATTCACTTATTGTGTTGTCGGGTAGTTGGAAGAAGAGTGCTTAAATACAGCTTCCAACCTGAAATAAGTGCAGCAATAATAAAGTCTTTTTAAAATGTATAACAAAGCATCTTTAAACTAGTGAAATAAAAAGACAGTGGTCTTAGGATCAATTTAATCCAATCCAATTAAGCCTATCCAGTTTTATTTGTATGTTTTTTTGTTGTTGTTTTTTTACAATGGTGATTGTGTCAAAGCAGCTTTAAACAAATCATATGTAACAATGAAATGTTAACAATTAGTCGTTCTCACCATCTGACTTAAGTTCAGTAATACTACTCGCCTCAATGCACAAACAGTTCCATTTTGCTGGATTTGTTAATAGTGGCAGATGGGCTGGTTCAAATAACAACAGGTTTCCATAACAACAGGTTTCTCTTGGTAAATGTTGTCATGGTGGTGGTTGAGTGTGTTGCATTAGGACCCTTTTTAATCTACTGCACTTTAGCGTCTCGTACCTGTGTATCGGTCCACTTTTGGATTGACCACGTTGACTTTTCCGTACTTCTCCGCTTCTTTAGCGGCCTTTTGAGACCAAGTTCCTGTCACAATATAATCAGCACATCTGTCTTCTTTCAGACCCATCAGATTCAGAGCCACAGCAGCAAACTGCCCTGTTCCACCACCCTGCATGAACAGCACCCTGTAATTCTCAGGAATCTTTCTGACAGGAGAGCATGCAGGATAGACAATAAATGAATACATCAATAATCCTGTCAAAGATTAATGTTTTGCTTATAAAAACAGTTTGAGATTCGAGGACTTACAGAAGTTCACGAAGTAAAGATTCAGCTGAGGTGATGATGTGATTGAACTCTGGGGTCCGGTGACTCATTTCTAGGTACAACAAAGTAAAAGTGTTCACACACACGCTCTTGTACCCCAATCACCATACATTTTTATTTGATACAAGATCTCTACATACCGAGGACACTAATGCCGAGTCCGTTATAATTCATCAGTTCATTCTGAGCCTGAATCAGAACCTGCAGAAGATCCACACATTCAACAACACATTTACAGCAAACAATCTGAAGCAGCCACAGCAGACAGACAGACACTCTTAGCTACAATAGACAGATTTAACTAGAAATTACTTGAACAGCAAGAATAGACAGACTGACTAGACAAATTGAAAAACAAAAAGACAGATAAATAAAAGATTAGACAGATACAAAGAGGAACAAAAAGACAGACAAATTGACAAAGACAGACATATTAGAGATACATAGACAGATAAATGGATAGACAGACCATTTACAAGCCTGAGTCTCATAGGTTTATTTAAGATGTGTTCATTCATTCATCTTACCCGCTTTTATTCCCTATAAAATCAGGGTCACGGCGTCCACAGCCTATCCCAGAGCACATAGGACGAGATACGCGGGTACGCACTGGACAGTTCGCCAGTCCATCGCAGGGCCACACAGAGACGAACAACCACTCACACTCATATTCACTCCTATGGGCAATTATGACTCACCAAATCAACCTAATCTAAATGTTTTTGGATGGTGGGAGGAAACCAGAGTACCCCGAGAATACCCATACAAGTGCAGGGAGAACATGCATACTCTGCACAGAAGGATCCCTGGCCCGGGAATCGAACCCGGACCTTCTTGTTGTGAGGCAACCATGCTAACCACTACACCACTGCTTCAGTCACTAAACTCAGCGATTTACTAGATAAACACAACATGCTAATAATTATTAGTAATTCCCACTGAAAAATTAGTTTTATTAGCACAGGAATTTACAAAAGAATGAAATCACTGATGAGTCCATTCTGACTGAAAGAATAGAACCTGTTTCCTGTAGGGAGTTCCTACGTAAAGCCTATATTATACAACACAAAGCAGAGCTACAACTACAAATGTAGTGTATTTAATGATGTTTTGTGTGATGTATGCATGTGTTACAAAGTCAGAAACAAGTGAGATCTGTTTTTATGAATACAGTTTTTGCATGAGTTTATATTTGCCAGTATTAACCACAATTAATGCGCTATTTACCGTTAGCATTAGCAGCCTGAATAGCATTATCAGCCTAAATAGCATAAGCCCATTCTCAGGATTCTTTCTATACAAATTCATATTTCTATTATTAATACTTCTGCTAGTTTAATCTGTTGGTGTCAGATATACTGCTTGAATGCTACTTTATCCTTTACAGTGGTGTGAAAAAGTGTTGGCCCCCTTCCTGATTTCCAATCTTTTTGCATGTTTGTCACACATTAATGTTTCAGATCCAACAAATGTAAATATTAGTCAAAGATAACACAAGTAATCACAAAACAGTTTTTAAATGAAGGTTTTTATTATTAAGGGAAAAGAAAACCCAGAACTACATGGCCCTGTGTGAGAAAGTGTTTCTGTGGCTGTGTGCTCAGTTCCCTGCTGTTCACCTTGCTGACCCATAACTGTGCAGAAATGCACAACTCAAACCACATCAAATTTGCTGAGGACACAATTGTGGTGGGTCTAATCAGCAAGAATGATAAGTCAGCATGCAAAGTGGAGGTACAACATCTAACAACTTGGTGCAGAGCCAAAAATTAGTCTCTTAAGACGAAAGAGATGGTTGTTGACTTCAGGAGATCAAAGAGTGAGCATACTCTACTTAACATTGACTGATCCCAAATTCCTTGCGGAGAACCTCAGCTGGTCACTCAACACCAGCTCTGTTACCAAGAAAGCCCAACAGCTTCTCTACTTCCTAAAGAATAACACAATGACAAACACAGACTAATGGAAAATGAACCAACAAATTTCCATGCTAAATAATAACAGTCTGCATCTAACTGTCACAAACTCTACTATGAACAGCAGTCAGACACAGTGTTCTCATACCTTTTGGAGTGGATCTTACCAGTCAACACAAAGGCGTCTGGAACGCTGTCACCAAGCCATGTCTCTGAAAAGATTCGTAAACGCAGCAGTCTAAACTTTCGCAGTGGTAATTAGCCACTTTAGTTTAGCTTAGCACAGACACCCACCATCTTTCCGCACTTCAGTTTCCTCACACACCGCTTTTGATGACGATTCTCCCAGCCCCCGGCATCAGGCAACACCCCGGTCTGTGGGACTGGTCTTAATATTGTCAGTCCACATGAATATGGTTTGGTGCCATGCGCTTTGGTAGTCAGACTAGGTCGAAAGACTAGCACCATTTTGGACCCGGACAGGTCTCTGCATGCTACTGCCATCGTTGGTATCCGGGAAGGCTCAAGGCTCCAAGTATGATAAGACTTCAACAGCCTGCTTGGGAGATGACGAAGGATACACAACCAAGTGCTAGCTGGGCAGTTCTGTACTGCATTCCTTCGACATTATCTCCACAGCTTGCAGGGCAGTTATAACTTCCAGTTGGACAAGTTTCTTGTCTCCAGTTGGCAAACTCAGCTCTTTTGTATACTTGTCTAGTTGTAGGGTTGATTCCACTTCCCTGAATTGAGGATAATGAGAACATCATGATTGACAGACTTTCTTAGGATGTTCAATTACCTTGTCAGATAATTAGGGCGTCAGTTTCAGAAAGCCTGCAATAGGACCCGTTTTCTGTAGGGGATTTGTTCCCTATAGGCAGTCTATATAGGCACACAACATCATAGAAAGCACATCTTAGATGTTCCATTGTGCATGTTTATTGGTGTCATTGCCGGTATTTAAAGGCTATTAGACCTTTAGCATTAGCAGCCGGAGTAGCTATGCCCAGAAAATATCTTTCAAAAATGAAATAAAAATGGTTAAGTTCTCTTTCTGTATCTAAAGTATAAGCACACAGGACTCTTTCTGTAACGTAGACATCCAATGCTATAAATAAATCACGTCCATTTATAAGCAGTATTGAAGCAGGTCCCTTCAAACAAGTAATAGGTACTAGTTACTCGTCACAAATAGTAACTGAATGATTAGATTCGAATTACTCTTACTAGTAAAATACCTCACATGATCACAACATTAAAATATTGTTGATTAACAGACAAGTGATTTATAATAATATGAATAATCCATTGATTAAAATATTATATTAAAAATATCCTGGCTTTATAACAACCGTCTGCTTACCACATTTCAATAGCTGTGTCTAAGAACACTCAAGTTGTATGGAACCCAATCTATTCTCTGTTTTCATAAAGCAATAGACTAATCCCAAATAATGATGAGTTCCAAGTTGAATCCGGTTCCTCTCGAGGTTTCTTCCTAATCTCACTTTAGGGAGATTTGCTTACTGCCGTCGCCCCCGGCTTGCTAATCAGGGACAAACTGTCAGAATTATCTTTCGCTAGCTTTGAGACACCATCTTTTTCTAATGCACCTTAACACACCTTGTTTGTACAGATAGAACAAGCTGTGTGAACGTTCCAGGCATAGAACCTCTTTGCTTGCACAGCATGAACAGCAAAAAAACAAGTTTCCACAGGCATAACATGATTGCTAGGGTTAATAACTACAATAGATTACTTTTACATATACTGTAATCCTACACAGCAGGCTAGTGCATGAATATATTACACAATCACAATTTGTCACCTAATAACCACAAACTTGAATGTATTTTATTTACATTGAATATATTACATTACATACACAATATCTTACATTACACACCATCAATGTTTCACCTAATAACCACAAACTTGAATGCATTTTATTGACATTTTACATAACAAACCAACAGAAAGTAGCCCAAAATGTTGAAATGGAATAAAAATGTTTATAAATTTTAAGCAAAAGAAACATCTGTGTGGTGTGCATTTGTATTTAGCCCACTTGCATCAATACTTTGTAGCACCAATTCCATTGCAATTACATCATTTGGGGCATGTGCCTACCAGCTTTGCAAATCTAGAAACTTTTTGCCAATTCTTATTTGCAAAATAGCTCTAGCTCAGTGAGAATGGATGGGAAGTATCTGTGAACAGCATTGTTCAAGTCAATAGAATTAACATATGTCTAACCATTCAAACTGCAGGGCAGAACAGACAACTGCAAATATAGACAGAAATAGAATTAAACCCTAGTGTTAGAATAAGAGAAGCTCTGTATAAAAAGTTTTCAAAAATGTATCAGATTAGACAAAAATATGATTAAAAGAAAGGAAACATTTTTGAATTGTTTAATGCTGTTCCTCTGCAGCACTTGAAATGTTTAAAAACTGGATAAACGAGGTTGGAGGAATTATAATGCAATCCTAGTTATAAGGAGCGACACCCTGGCAAAGGGGTACAGTAACATGTTGAAGAGTAACACCC
>JAOTRA010052384.1:0-18747 GCA_026260255.1 Pseudolaguvia tuberculata | reverse complement strand
GTGTGTGTGTGTGTGTGTGTGTGTGTGTGTGTGTGTGTGTGTGTGTGTGTGTGTGTGTGTGTGTGTGTGTAAGCAAACACACTGAGCTGTGATGGTATCTAAGCGAGTGAGTCTAAAACCAGACCAGAGTGACGGGAGCAGTCACACTCTGATGTTCAGTGTGAGAACCGAATAACCTGCTTGGAGTTGAGCATCAAACTAGAACCAGTCAAAAATGCCCCATAGTTCCTCTACCTGCTTAGGAAAATATGAAGTTTGTGTAAGTGTCTTTCCACACTAAAGGTCATAATGTTCTAAGGCATTTTTTCATGTTTTAAAGAAAGTGGAAAGGGCGGAGCAGTGGCTCGGTTTGATACTTTGCTAGCGATACTGGAGCCAAATATTAAAACTCAACACCATCAACCTCCGTGAAGCAGTTGGTTCTGAACAAAGACTGGCAGAATATCTAAGGTACAGACACTGACTGCAATATTGCACTGATTCATGTGGGCATTGAAACATACAGCTAGAGTGTACCGCTACATCTTACCCTGGTGCCTATCACAGCTCCCATAAGGGGTAGGGGTACATCCTGGACAGGTTGCCAGTCCATCACAGGGCAACACATAGACAAACAACTACTCACACACACTTTAACTCCTATGAACAATTTAGAATCACCAATCGACCTAATGTGCATGTTTTTGGACTGTGGGAGGAAACCCACATAAGGGCAAGGAGAACATGCAAAGTCTGCACAGAATGATCCCCGGATGGAGAATGGAACCCGGGACCTTGATGTTGTGAGGCGACCGTGCCGTGCAACAATTACTGCGCTGCCCTTTTTTGCCACAAATGTAAAAAACAAAATTAAAGTCATGTAAACATTATTGATGTTATTTTATTGATTAGGAGCTAATATTCGCTCATAGTATTCAGCTGCCACAAAATAAAAGTTAGATTTATTTTTTTTTAAGTGTTTTTGCATAATTAAAAAAAAGAACTTTAGAGTATTAATTGCTTAACAGGATCCAAGTATATGTAAATGTAAGTTACTGAACTAAAAAATCTTATAAACAATATATGCAAATCCAGAGTTAAGGGTCTTTCTTAAGGTCTCAACTTGGTAGTCCTAGGATTTAAACTTTCAGCTTAATAACCCAACACCTCTACCACTCAGCTACCGCTGCCTCCATGACACTTGCATCACACACACACACACACACACACACACACACACACACACACACACTCTTGCTCATGAATATTTGTGTGTACATGTAGTTTTTCATTTTGTGCTTTTTTTTTTTTCTCAAATATTTTTTACACTTCTTAATATAATTTACAGATCGTAATGTTTTTCAGATAATTTTTTCTTTTTTTTATTATTATTAAGATGTATTTCCTCGTGATTTTTCATTTTATTGAACTGTTACTTAAAATCTTATGGTACCTTAGATAACTACTTAGATATCACATTACCGCGATGGCTTTGGACGTCACTTCATCTTCATGCATCCGGAACTGTTTATATATATATATAATATATTCACTCACTCACTCACTCACTCATACTTTTGATCATTTCTGGTCTAACCCAAATGAGGATGGGTTCCCTGTTGAGTCTGGTCTCATGAGGGACTCATGCTTTGAGACGATGTCGATTGTTTTTAAAAAAAAAAAAAAAAAAAAAAAAAATGGAATTGAGAAACTTTTGAAAATACTAAAACTTGGTCCGGGATGTGGAAGATAGCGAAATATGATAGAAGTCAGTGCAGTAGTAGTCATTTCCTACACACAAAACACGCTGTGCTATGAAATGTTTTGAGTGAAGCCTCCATCGCTACGGTCCGTCAACCTACTAGTATCAGAAAGTGCATTCGAACCTTCTTCAAGGTCTCCTGGCCTCATTACTATAATGTTCCAATAAAACGTCATCTAATGTATTCTGTCTGGCATCGATGAAGTGGTGGCTTAGTAGTTAAGTAGTTAAGGTGTTGGACTGATACCAGAAAGACCGGGGGGTTGATTTCTGCAACCACTGTGGACCCTTGAGCACGATACTTAACCTCTGGATAAGAGCGTCTGCCAAATGTTGTAGATTTGCTAAAGATTCCTTTTTGTGATCTTTTACTAGGGCTGTGTATTAGCAAAGACCACATGGTACGATACATCACAATATATTGCAATACATACATATTACAATCCATAAAAATGCAACAAATATTCAGTTCAGAGGCATCCTTATTTTTTTCCACCATGCTTGCTTCTGAGAAATTGGCCGTATGTGTCAGCGCCAACTACAGGAGTGTAGGGGGAATTTGTTTAATGCATGGGTATTAATGAAATATTTAAACAACGTAAATAAGTCTAAAGTATAATTCGAATATGTATCAATACTAGAGGTAAAGATTATCGATATTCTATTGTTGGAAAAGTAATATTGTGATATTTTTTGCTTTGGTCTTTTCTCCTGATTATCATGTATTCACTATGCAGTGGTTTGGAGCAGACATTTAAACAATACTAAGCGTTACTATCAATTCATCTGTTGGTATTAGTGTCAGTATTTATTCTCTCAATCACTCCGATTGGATCTGAATTGCAATAATCTTGCTGCAATAATAACCGCACATAGCTCTAAAGCGCTTTTGTGTTTCCCCCCCCAGAAGCTAATTGCCCTTTCCACTTTCGGAACACAAGCAGCTCGACACAACAATAGCAGCTCAGCAGTAGCAAACAGTCCTCCCACATGTTCTGGTCTATGCATCTACATACCACCGACACCGGTTACAACAAGGAAACACTTTTACAGTATACCTAATATGTCCCAGAAAGACACAGTATACGACGTCCATAATTTTACAGCACGGGTCAGTGAAACATTGGTACTGGTGCAGATACTTAGTGGTTAAGTGCAGCCTCTGTGGTGTCCATGTTCCTTGATTATATTCCTGTAGATGTCCGAGTTTTAAGGTTTAGGGTTAAATAAGGTCTTCATAAATATGTACTCATTTAAAAGGAATGCCCTGCGATGGACTGGCGACCCGTCCAGGGTGTACCCCCGCCTCTTGCCCTATGTGAGCTGGGATCGGCACCGGGAGACCCCCGTGATCTCGAATTAGGGAATAAGCGGGTAAGAAGTTGAATGAATGAATGAATGAATGAATTAAAGGGAATTAAATAATTTGGCGTGATTGATTTGAGGTGTCCAGTGTCAGGAAAGTATATGGGACAACGGACAGAATATACATACAGTGAAACGCACTATGGACTGGCCAATTGTCCAGGGTGTACCTTTTGCCTCTCGTCCTATGTGCGCTGGGATAGGCACCGGCAGACCCCAATGACCCCGAATTAGGGAATGAATGAATGAATGAAACTGACTAATAGTGGGGAAAGCGGGCCCTTTACAGCTGATGTCTGTTGGTAAAGAGAGGTTTCACTTGTACGTACTACATTTGAGTTAGTAGCTACTTTAATGAAACACACACTCACGACACATCACATGAAATCATTAATGAAACGGTAAAATATGCAGTTGGAACAATGTTTACAAAGTCACACTTTCCGACATTTTTGCATATGCCTAGTCATCTGTCCCATGAACTCATACAATGTATGCATCAGAGCATCGTATCAGGAGGTCAACCAGGAATTTCTCAGTGTACCGTTTTTCAAATACTAAGAATCTAGCCATACTTTTGCTTTCCTACTGTGAAAACCAGGATGTATGTGATTTCGGACACAACCCATTCTGTACATGGATAATTCCACAGAGAAGTAAAACTACATATCCATCCTTCATACTCCAACATCATTTCAAAGGGATTAAGAACAAACAATATAATGAATAGTTTATGATATTCATGTTAAACATTCACTAGTTTACAGTCTGCTATGAAATTCTCATCTGCAGTAAAGTAGTTCATGTCTGTTGCCTGAAGAGACGCTTCAGTCCTTCTGTCGCGGCAGTAGGAGAACAGATGGACAAGATGACGCATTGAGGCAGTAGCTCATTCTTCATATTAAGGCATATTGTCTGGCAAGTGACCATGCTGCTTTAACCAGTCTGCAGCTATTAAAAAAAAACCAACACAGCATTGCTCACACTTTTATCCGGACGGTCACATGGCTACAGGATTGTGGTCTTGGGTTTATTCCAACTCGAAACAGTATGAATCAACTTTAAGCCCCAATCCTGCAGCCATCAGTCTCAGTACATTCCTGGTAGATACAACTTTTTCGTTGCCTAAATTAAATATTCTTTTTATTGTAAGGATTCAATTTAAGTTTTATAAAGTTATCAAATGATGATACTACTCTCACCTAAATAGGAAAAAATAGTATCTCTGATACAGGCGGCTGAAATGAATTTCCTCTGCAGGGTGGCGGGGCGCTCGCGTAGAGATAGGTGAGGAGCTCGGTCACACGGGAGGAGCTCCAGTACAGTCGCTGTTCCTCCACTTCGAGAGAAGTCCGCTGACGGGGTTTGGCCATTTGTCCGGACGCCTCTCAGGAGAGGTGTCTCGGGCATGCCCACCAGGAGGCGGCCTCGAGAACGACCTAGGACTCGCTGGAGGAACTATGTCTCTCGGCTGGCCTGGGAATGCCTCTGTGTTTCCCCGGAAGATCTGGAGACAGTTTCTGAGGAGAGAATTGTCTGAGCATCGTTGCATTGGACTGCTGCCTCTGCGGCCCGGTCCTGGATAAGCGGTCAGAAAATGATGATGACAACTATGCAGTTCTAGCTGAACATCCTATTCCACATGTCCCCAATGGTTGTATTTGTAAAAGAATGCAAATACATTGAAATGTATTTTTCCTTTCTGTAGGATGACCCAACAGGCCAAGTGGAGATACATTGTATTATTCCTGACGGGAAGACAAGCAACTTATGACAATGGGCTAGCAATTCAGAAAGCCCTGTAGCCTATTGAAATATATGAGGAAGTGGTAGCTCAGTGGTTACGGCGTTGACTTGCTGATTGGAGCATTTGGGTTTGATTTCCCTGTCCACAGCCTTTAACCCTGAATTGCTGTTGTATAAAACTCTGAACTAAGAGTATCTGCCAAATTCTGTAAATGCAATTAAAATGATTTACCTGCTATTTAATTCATCACTTTTCTACCCGAGGACAAATATTTCCAGCGTTTACACAGATCGCACAATTAAAACGGCTCCATAAAACCATTATGGTTTTGTATTCCTTGATCTCTGGTTTTTAATTTGTTTACTGCTTTAATTAATCATGCCAAATCACGAGACTCGAAATCTCCCATTTGCACGTTGTCTGTCTTCCTGTGAGGGAAGAAACTCTTGTACGTCAGTGTAACCGATGCCTAAGACTGTGATCCCCTTTCACAGACTCTTGATGACCTAACAGATCTACCAGTTGTGTTAACCTCTGTATTTGGGTGTATAGTTAGACTGTGGGTGTAATTTGTACTATGATTACCTGCTTTGTCTTGCCTACATGGGCAGAATTAGCAGGATAAGCTTCATGAATTATTGATTTTAAATTGAAAGCTGAATTGAAAGTGGGGTTGAGTTGCACTGTATTATGCATTATGTCGTCTTATACTTTTTGTGTGTAGACCTTTATGTTGTTTGATTGTGTTATGGCTGGTAGAAACTAGCTGTAACTATATGATCCTCACAACAAGGGCTGGCAAGAAAAAATTGAGTAGCGACGTGTTCAAGTTTCCTCACCAGACTTTTGCTTGTATTATTTCCGAAAATTAGTTCATTATTCCGAATAAAAAAAAAAAAAAGGTAACTTCTATAAATTGCTTTGATTGGTGGAGCATTTTGTAATGATCTACCCTACATGTTTAAGCGGGTGGCGTTGTGGTGGAATGTGTTGCCTCACAACAAGAAGATCCCGGGTTGTTCTCCCTGCGCTTGTGTGGGTACTCTGGTTTCCTCCCACAGCCCATAAACATGTAAGTTAGCTTGATTGGTGAGTCTAAATTGACCATAGGAGTGTGTGTTACTGGTTGTTTGTCTATGTTTGGCCCTGCGATGGACTAGGGAAGAAGCAGGTTCGATTGAAGTGGTTGACTGACATAGTTAAGTTTCTGCAGAAAATAATACACTGCTTTGCCATTTATTATCTATGTGAACAGAGGCTGTAGAGGATTCTATTTATTACCTAACTCTGATTGGATTTTTATTATTTATTGGACACTAAAATGTGTCTCTTGAAATCTGTTCAAGACAGGACACAAAACCGGGACGCACTCATAAAATGTTTTAAGACTGTGAACCAGTAAAAAAAAATGGAGGACATGTCCAGATGGAAATGTTTCGAGCAGCACAGAGTATTTCTGTTTAACACCAGTGAAATCAGTGTTTCAGGTCTGATCTAATGGTTTCTACAAATTCACTCTGTATGGATTTCTTCCAGCTCCTCCCACATCCAACATGGCAGAGGATGGATTGCTTGTTCTGTGCATAGTGCCTTATAACTATGACTACAGAGAACCATGTAATCATTCCTAGCTCATACACACTGTTCCTGGAATGTCCTTCAGAGCAGTCCTGACCCTGACCACGGACGAATAAAGACGAGTGAATGAAATACGGGAGTGCTGTGCAAATTTATTTTTTTGTTTCTATCGACCACATTTGCATAATTAGTTGAAATGAACCTCCTTCTTGACATAATGCTGAACCAATTATTTACACCAATGAGATTTTCGATAAATATCTTCAATAATCGTTGAATCATATAACCTAATGTGTAGACGCTGCAGTAGCACGGTTGAACCAGAGTGGCGCTGTAGAAAGCAGCTGATCAATGCAATGCAGATGTGTTTACAGTAAATCCCAGTCACTTCACAGTTTATCAGAGCCTGTTGATTAATTAGTGAATTACAGCAATTATGTAAAGATGTTTGAGACGGAATGGAATTTCCTACTTGTCCAGGGTGTAATCCCTGCCTCTCACCCTGTGTGTGCTGAGATAGGCTCCAGCAGGCCCCTGTGACCCCGAATTAGGGAACAAGCAGTTATGATGATTGAATGAATGAAGTGAATTTTCTTGTTTAATTTTTCTATTTGTCTTTCATATAAAAAATGACACCATTTGATTAATCGACGGTTAATCGTTTATTGTTTTGTAATTTTGTGTTGTTTTCCTTTGCTTTAATTTTGCGTGCAGATGTCGCACAAAGTACTATTGTATGATATCTGGGCTGCAGATTCTAGTAACAGCCGTCTGCTTAAAGAACAGGTTTTTTTGGCTGTTCTTCTCTTGGTAGCGGAAGCTGACGTTTGTGTTCATGTTTCTACGATAAATGTGATTCCGGCTTGGTTGCCTTTTTGTTTTTACAGACCTAAAAGGTCTATGTAGCACCATGTCACCCTTTTTGTCCATTCTGCTGAGCCTGGCGGGTTCTGCGCCGCCACTGTTCAGACTAAAACCCACTCCCATTTCAGCAGTGGTTTAATCAAAAAGGGGAGGTAGCTGCTTCTTTCTCCTTTTCCTTCACACTCTGCCTCCTCCTCCTCTTAGTCTCTTTCTCAAACTCTTAGTCACTGTAGAGTTGCTTCCAGGCGGAACAGCAGCTACCAATCCAAACCCTAGTGGACGCGATGCTGGAGAGCGCAGTGTTTTTGCTATTTTGAAGTCAGGAGACACATCTGTGTGTGTGTGTGTGTGTGTGTGTGTGTGTGTGTGCGTGTGCGTGCGTGCTTGCTTGCTTGCCCGCCCGAGTGCAGTCACTCCCACCTTCTCTACAATCTCTCTTCACTCTTCCTCTGCTCTCTTCTTGTTTTGTTTCTCCTTGCCTCGCTCTCACTTCTGCACAGACGTGTAGCTTTTCCTCCGTCCCCCTGTTGTGCATCTTAGCAGCTCGCTCGTGTCGAGGAGATGATCGGGGTAAACAGTGTGCAGGGTACCGGGAAGGTGCGTATGAGGGCCAGCGGTTCGGTCAAGTACAGCAGGGAGGAGTCGATCCGGCGGCAGCCTCAGCACCGATCCAAATCCCTGAAAATGTCCAACTCTACTGAATTCACCAGTGTGCCACCCAAGAAGGACAAGGTAAACGGAGTGTGTCTGAGCTTGTCTGGTTTTCTTAACTGCCTGCGATTTTGGTGCTGCCTTAATAATAAAAGGATGAGCTTTCTGGGTCCGTCCCTAATTGACTGCAAACTAAAGCACTGTAAACGTTGCCATTTATTTTTATTAAATGCTTTTTATAATGCTTTATGCTTTTAATCAGCGATGTGGCTAATGGCGGGAATTTATCTTCACACTAAACATTGCTCTTTATTCTCTAATTGAATTTAACCTCTAAGCCTTTGTTGTTGATTGACTGCTCGGACCGGGACTCGTTTATTCCCATTTGACTGATAGGAGTCGAACCGTGTGTTTATCTAAGCTCACCCCGGATCCACACCCCCTCCCTCCCTCCTTCCCTTTTCTTATGTGCGTCTCATTTAATTAATGTTGACAAGGGACATGTCATTGTAATAATGTTCCATGCTCACCTGTACATGCTCACTCAGCCTCCTACTCTCTCACAACCACCTCCGCTTGCTCTTAGTGCCATTTATGGTCTGTATTCCAACACCCAGTGTCCCGGCGTAGGCTTAAAACACACCGTTCTACACTGTCTCTGTTCATCACACACAGCTTTCATCCTCAGGCTAGGTCTCCTACTACCTCAAGTCAGTACTAATGTTGACCAGTAGAGGGGGTCAAGCCTAATTTATCCATGTTGAACAATGTTAGCATGTGTAATGGTAAGGAATAATTGGCTAATTGTGCATTTAGTTAAGTTTTCCTTCTCTTCGCAGTCAGCCACACCCATATTTAATTAGCATTTTTTTGACCAGAGGTAGACTCGAACCGAACGGTGCAGGTTTATGACTCATTAAATACAGCCAATCTCAAGAAATGTGCACCACCCTTAATAAATCACCATGTGACACTTACAAGGCTAAGATTTCCAGAAATACCATCAATCCAATGGCAGCAATTTACGACCTCCATGTTTCTGTAAATCTTTAACTGATAGCAGTGTTTGAGATTCTAGCTTAAGAAAGATGAACCTGATTTCTATGGTTGTTTCCCATCAATACCATTTTGTAGGATTGACACCGGCTGTGTAGAGATGAAGCAGAGACGACGTTTTGTCTTGCTTGTTTACATTTGGCACATCTTATTCGTCCTACAGAGTGTAAACATAGCCTCATTCTTTCCAGTTGTACTCATAGCTTGTTGCTGCTTGTATTTATTATTCATAGAATCATAAAGATGAATAATGTAGTGGGATGTTATCACAATTCACTCATAATAAATGTTATTTTAGGTTAGTTAAGCCGGATTAATACTACGCGGAATACAGACAATGCTCCACTTATGACGAAGTTACGATTCGGGAAACTCATCGGAATTGGAACTATTATGATTAAATATAAGTGTTCACCCATAATGCATTCTGATGTAGCCTGCAGTAGCTTATAGGAAGTTATAAATGTATGCCAGGTTAAGTCTCCTTTTAAAAAATAGGATATTTAATATGACAAAATATTTATTCATCTCTTCTTCATCTTACCCGCTTATTTCCTAATTCAGGGTCACGGGGATCTGCTGGAGCCTATCCTAGCGCATATAGGGTGAGAGGCAGGTGTACACCCTTTACAGCTCGTCAGTCCATCGCAGGGCCACACCTAATGGGTAATTTAGAATCACCAATTAACCGAATGTACATGTTTTTTGGACTGTGGGAGGAAACTGGAGTACCCAGAGGAAACCCACACAAGCGCTGGGAGAACATGCAAAACCCGCACAGAAAGATGCCTGGGCGGGAATCGAACCCGGGACCTTCTTAGTTGTGAGGCAACCATGCTAACCACTACGCCACCGTGCCACCATAACAAAATTATATACTTTATTAAAAATTTGCAACCAGGTACTAACCAACCGAAGTGAGGCGCATAAACACAAACCACATGGTGGCCGTAAATTGGTTTTTCAATAATATCATTCTGTTACGTTTTCATCAGCACTGCAAAATGTAATAAATACTTTTAAACATACTTTTTGGATCAGGAAGTTAATCATCATGTACATCGTAACCCTTAACTGCCAAATTGTGCAAAAATATATAAATGCGAGTCGCGCTCGCTAACGACGTCTGGCAAATGCGTTAACTGTTAATAGGTACAGTGCATGTTAGCATGTGCTTTATGTCGTAAGGTGGATAATTCATTAAGCTAATTAGACAAACAAGAATATTATTTGCTTGGATTGGTTAGGCAGAATAATTCCCAGCAGCGGGATCTGTTCAGGAAAAAACCTAATCAAAACTAATAATGGAAATTTCGCAGGAAAGGACATAATACTCTGTTTTATAACTTCAGTAAGCTTTATATTTTATTAGTCATATAAGCAACCATAACTCAAAAACAAAAAAAAAAAACCTGACCCAGGGACAGAACCCTTTAGGATGGGTATAAATAAAATTCAGTTGTGTGCAACTGTTTCTCAATTTTGGTGCAATAAGCCATAGAAGAATAGTCCAGTTGAGGTTCCGGTTGTTGGGCTGACTTGCATGTCCAAAGAAGAAGAGATGCTGTTTACTTTTTATCACATTTGACGCTTTACAGCACAGTTACATTGCTATTACTATTATAGTATGTAATATCAATTGCAACGTAATGATTTATATTCTACTAATACGTTTCAAATTGCACGGTTGTCCCGGGTTGGCTTGCGTGGCTTTCCTCTGGGTACTCCAGTTTCCTCCCAAAGTTTAAATACCTGTATATTAGGTTGATTGGTGATTCTAAATTGTGTGTGTGAGTGGTTGTTTGTCTATGTGTACTCTGCATTGGACTGGCAACCTGTTCAGGATGTACCCCTGCCTTTTGCCCCAGTCCAACAAGCCACCACTGTTGGGCCCCTGAGTAAGAGCCCTTAACCCCCATTTGCTCAGTTGTATAAAAGAGTAAGTCGCTCTGGATCAGGGCATCTGCCAAATGCAGTAATTGTGATGACTCTAAAAATTACTTTTAATCATTAAATACTCCTTTAATGTATTCCTTGTGGTTAAATTGTGGTTTTCTATCATCATCATCATCATCATCATCATCATCATCCAAGTAAACACATCAGCAGCAGCTATGACGTCGTATGTCAGATGAAAAAATGGGTGTGGTTGTATATAACACACATAGGGCAGTCTGAAAGTATGTAATACTTCAAATGTCGTACCTCCTTAAATGCACGGTAGTTATACTGGTAATTGAACCCTTATTCTTCCAATTAGCAGTCAATCTGCTAACCACCAAAAACCAAAACAAGTAAAATCCTGTACAAACAGGTTCCAAAGTTTCATAAAATCTGGGGTGTGTGTCTTCCTACAATCATACACGCGTTTGAAGGCTGAATACAAGCTTGTATTGGACGTAAGTTGGTCTTCCTCCTATAACCTTTTTCTACCCGCACTTGATCACATTTATTCATCCAGTTACAAGTTAACATTCTAAATATCTTTCTCCATGTTGTTGTTTTTTTGACATGCTGAACAAGAACCCTGTAAATCCCCTTCAGGACAAATAAAGTTTGATGAATTGACATCTACAGGAGATAATGACATCATTTAGGAGATGACTGTTAGTTTCAAGTGTTTTATATTGTGTTGTTTTCTGGGTAAAAATTATTTCCCCCTGATCCACACAAACTGAACTGAAAGCCGCTAACTGTGTTATTAAGCTAAAGGGTTTAGCTTAGTCGATCTGCAGTGCTAGCAGGAAAGTCGAGCTCTCAGTAGTCTGTTGATTTATCAGGCTGGCTCGTGTGGTTCGTGTATTCACTATATATAGTCTCCTCAAAGCAAGAAGATTCCGGGTTTGATTCCTGGGAAAGGGGCCTTTTTGTTTATGCTTGTGTGGGTTTCCTCTGGGTATTCTGGTTTCCTCCCACAGTCTTATCTTAATTAGTGATTCTAAATTGTCCAGATTAAGGATGCAGGGAGGGAGGTAGGGAGTATGTTTGGTCGTTCAT
Organism: Pseudolaguvia tuberculata; assembly: GCA_026260255.1. Classification (NCBI taxonomy): domain Eukaryota; kingdom Metazoa; phylum Chordata; class Actinopteri; order Siluriformes; family Sisoridae; genus Pseudolaguvia; species Pseudolaguvia tuberculata. Next base: position 6,748 of record JAOTRA010052384.1, on the reverse strand, counting down.
CCATGAGTGGCCCTGCAGGATGTACCTTTTGCCTTCTGAAATAGGCTCCAGCAGACCCCCAAGACCTTAAATTAGGGATTAAGCGGACTAGAAGATGAATGTCTATTTTTTTTGCACTCATCATACTTGCCCTGGCGGTACAAAAGCAATAGAACATTACCCGCGCCTTCTTCCCAGATCCAATATATTGTTCCTATTATTATAAGCACGGTTACTCAACATGCTGCCGTGAGGTTAACGCATGGGTAACGCTTACTTCTGAGTAGCAACTACAAAGAATTAAAGCCGTGCCCTGGAGAGACGCACTTAACTCATAAATCCAAAAGAAACTGGGCGGCGCCACCTTAAGTATTACACATCACAGCCGTATCGTTTCAGCAGAATCTGTGAACGGCAAGGGTCAAGAACCGTATGCAGAGGTGCAACACACGGGTTCCCGGAGCCATTGTTCAGCAGAATTAAAACACCGCTTTCTTTTTTGGTTGAATCATGAAACACCTCGTATGCGTGAGAAAATCTACAGACTGCTAACGTGTGAACATTAGCAGAGTAAACAATTTGAGCAGCTGGGTTAATTGTCTTCCTGATTTCCATCTCTCTCTCTCTCTCTCTCTCTCTCTCTCTCTCTGTTCCCTTCTGCAGGCATTGTACAACTCCATCAAGAACGAGAAGCTGGAATGGGCAATGTATGTACTCTATTTTTTTTTTTGATACTTGCTATATTGCCAAATGTTTGTGGTCACCTGACTATCAGATCCATGTGTGGTTCCTCTTCGAATTTGTTGCTACAAATCTAAAAGCCCACAAAGAGAGACTCAATCACTAAACCCCTGACCTCCATTTATCACATGCTGGGTTATTATTAGAAAAAAAAAAAACCCACCAGTGTTCAACAAAAAGTCCTGATCTTACCACCACTGTACCTCTTTGGGGATGAACTGGAATGGCGACTGCACCCCAGACCTCCTTACATTAGTGTCTGACATTATTGTCTGATCTCACTAATACCGTTGGAGTCAAACTACAATTTTAATAAAATGGTGAACCTTAATCCAACAGCAAAATGGAGAGTAAATCTTGAATAAGGTGTATTAAAGCATGTGATGTTCAGCTGACCACAAATGTGTGTGTGTGTGTGTGTGTGTGTGTGGCCCTGTGATGGACTAGCGAACTGTACAGGGTGTACCCCTGCCTTTCGCCCTATGTGCGCTGGGATAGGCTCCTGCAGACCCTGTGACCCCGATATTAGGGAATAATATATATATATATATATGTGTAATCCTTTTTTTTTTTTTTTTTTCTTAAACCGAATATTTTTCCCGAACAATTTGCGTTACCTGATTTAGCATTACTTTGTGCTTTAGCCAACGCACACCCCCACCCCCACCCCCCAATGACAATGATGGTGTAAGGCGGCATCACTGTAACATAGGTGATTACCAAATTACAGCTTGTGGATGCCATGCACTGTATGATTTAAGAAGCCTCCCCTGCCTGAGGCCGATCTGCAGAATGCTCCATTAATTCGTCATGTAGTGATGGATTGTTGGAAAAGCATCGGATGATCATCTGTTATGTTTTTGGGATCTTCACCATACACCTATATTTTGTATATATTTATTTTTTTTGCTTCCAGAAAGTTCCATTAAAATGATTTTATCTGCTTTCATGTGATGGTCATATACACAGTCTATGTCTTTGTGAAAAATCTTTCAGTGGCATCTAGTAAAGCATATCGTTTATCTCGACCCCCTTCTGTCCACACTAAAGCGATTTCTGAGCATTAGCCAAATAAACAATGGAAGCAAGGTCATATGAACTGCTGAAGGGTGCAGTTAATAGAAATGTGTAAAGGTTCCCGAGTTAAATTGCAGATCTGATTCCCAGCATTATTTAGATTGCATTTTAACTTTGTGTCCGAGCTTCATTCTGACCTTTAGCTGACCTCGGTAGGTACTGAAGCATCTGTTGGCACCATTCTCACAGAAATATACTTATGTATAGTTATTGCCTATGTCAGCCTGTTTCACCGGAATGAGTGTAATTATAAAATATGACAGATTCCATTATTTTGGTAGCTAAATTTAATACAGTGAATTCATTCAAAATGATTTGTTTAGTAGAACATGTGATATACATACATGCATACTGTAACGACGCAGTGAGGGCAACGGAGAGAGCCGGATCTATAATGCAGTGAAGCGGTGACGATTTGATTAATAATGAAGGGGTGCAGAGATATATACAGTGAACACGTAAACAAAAACAAGACACGAAGATTATACACGCGGAGACTATAAACAAAACGAGAATATATACAAAACTATATACAAAGCCTAGACAAAACGCGACCATACCAGATTTCCAAAAAAGGCGAGAACTTCTCCAAGACAAATACCACCTACAATAAAAGTGTTTTTTCGACACTCTGAATTGAGAAAAGTATGAAATTAAATCGGGTGGCGTAGTGGATAGCACAGTTGCCTCACAACAAGAAGGTCCCGGGTTCGAATCCAGGGCCGGGATCTTTGTGCGGAGTTTTGTGCGCTTGCGTGGGTTTTCTCCGGGTGCACTGGTTTCCTCCCACAGTCCAAAAAAATGCAGATTAGGTGGATTGGTGATTATAAATTGTTCATAGGAGTGAATGTGGGTGTGAATGGTTGTTTGTCTGTGTGTGGCCCTGTTATAGACTGGCTACCTGTCCAGGGTGTACCCCCGCCTCTCGCCCTATGTGTGCTGGGATAGGGGTAAGAAGATGAATGAATGAATGAATGAAATTAAATTCGGCAGTGGTAAATCCATCCAGGAAGTTTTCGATACGGTGTTTAAGCATTGATGCATCTTTAATCCCCTGCAAGGTTCCAAGCACACGGCTGGTTGAATGGTTATTATCAGAGATAATTACTTGTTTGGTTCCAGGCAGAAAAAACTACTTTTCAGAGTAGAAACTGCCAATGCATCAGCCCGTACATGCATTCTTAATAACCCGCTCCTGAAGTGGGCGTCAGAGTATTTTTGTAGCTTTCATACCAGACCAGAGCATTAGCTATTGAATTAGTAACTTACTTCACCTAGGAAGATAAAAATCCCAACGTCTGTGTAGAGACCTGTATTGATTGATGATGCTGAAGAGGTTCTGAGAATATGCACTGAACTCTGGGTTTTGTTTAAAAAAAAAAAAAACATATGTATTCAACAACATATGTATTCATGGAATTCCACTAGATAGAATTCCTATTCCGTGTGGATTTATTTATATAAATGATATATTTTGTACCTGTATGAAAACAGATTTAGTTTCCTTAACAGGAAGGATGTAGGTTCTCCATACATAAAAACAATGGGAATAAAACGGAAATTATTTCGGGAATAAAGTCGAAAGAAATGCTTCAGAACTAAAGGGTAAAAAAGAAAAAAGTCTAAATATTTCTAAAATAAAGTTCCAAAAACGTTATGGAAAAGTTTGAGAATAAATGACTAAATGCTGTGAGGCTAAATGTCAAAATACTTCTACAATAAAGTTGACCTGCTTCAAGGGTAAAGTTTATTTAATTTATTTATCACATACTGGATTATACAGTACAATATATAGTGAAATGTTTTTCTTCTCATATCCCATCTTAGTAAGTTGGGGGTCAGAGCCCCAGGTCAGCTATTGTACAGCGCCCCCTGGAGCAGAAAGGGTTAAGGGTGGCAGACTTGAACCCAGGCCTTGCTGGGCTCCCAATTGACAACTGTGCACCTTAACCATTTGAGTAACCACTGCCCCTCAACCTAATGTACATGTTATTGAACTGTGGGAAGAATCCGGAGTATCTGGAGGAAACCCACACAAGCGCAGGAAGAACAGAAGTCTAATGATAAATTTCCAAATCGTCACATTTATTTTATGCAAATCAAGAACAATTTATGCAGTTGATGTGATGTGATGTTTTTATACAAATTCGTCTAAGCCTTCTCATTTTCCATCTTTTTTTTTTTTATTTTTTTTTTCTCAATGTATTTTTACTTCAGTCTTGCAATTTTTCTCTGAACTACTTTTTCCCTTCATTGCATGTCCTCATTGTGCTTTGTAATAGTTTTTAAACGCGCCACTTAGGCTCCTTAAAATCCTTAAATAGCATAAATTTCATGTTTTACATTTTTTTTTTCTTCCTTTAATCATTTTTGCTTTTTGCTTAATTTTTTTTTTTTAGCCAGAAGGAAAGACAAAGGCAAAACTGTCGAACAGTAATATAGTAGTGTGTGTTGTATTGTTCAATCAGTGATGGAGACGAGTTAAAGAAATCGCTGTCTGAACTTGCCGAGACCAAGAACGACAAGAGCATCAGCAGGATCAGCAGCGGCAGCAACCCTTTTCTGGATATCGCCCATGATCCCAATGCTGCCGTTTACAAAACGGGCTTCCTGGCTAGGAAAATCCATGCTGACATGGACGGAAAGAAAAGTAAGACTTATAGACAGGAGACAAATTTCACTTACTGCATTCGAATAACAATATATAGTTAAATGCATGATATAATTTATAACATAGAATATATAACAAAATATACAGCTAACCATGTTTGCTTTATTTCCTAAGACTTTATTTTTAACAATAAATAAAAAGACAGGATGGATGGATGGATGTGTGGATGATTTGATTGGAGTGTATGGATAAGTCGGATGAATGGGTGTTTGGAATTGTGGGTTCGAATCCAAGCACAACCAAGTTACTACAGATGGGCTTCCATTAACCTCCAATTGCTCAGTTGTATAAATTAAATAAATGTTGCTTTGTATTTAAATATTAATGGGGCGGTGCATGGGCGTAGTGGATAGCACGGTTGCCTCACAACCAAAAGGTCCTGGGTTCCAGTCCCGGGCCGGGGATCTTTCTGTGCAGAGTTTGCATGTTCTCTCTGCGCTTGCGTGGGTTTCCTCCGGGTACTCCGGTTTCTCCCACAGTCCAAGAACATTCAGATTAGGTTGATTGGTGATTGTAAATTGTCCATAGGAGTGAATGTGTGCGTGAACATGAGATGCCACGAACACCCCTCCCCCCCCTTCCCCCCGCCTCTCGCCCTATGTGTGCTGTGATAGGCGCAGCAGACCCCGTGGCCCCCAAGTAGGGAATAAGCGGGTAAGAAGATGAATGAATGAATAAATATCAATGTAAATGGGGTTTTTTTTTTGGAAGGGGTAATAATTACATCCAACCTTATCAATGTTTACCATTTCAATAATTCTTTATTCCAAAAAAAATATATATGTTTTCCTTAAAATATCCGGATGCAAAAGCAAAGTGCAGAAAAAATATCCAAATAGTGAAATACCGCACTGCTAATGAGCAGGCATGAATGCATGGCATTCACCATTAGTGCTTAGTATTTCAACACCACATCAGTCACCTGTATAATGAGTTTTAACCAGACACCAAAAAAAAAAAGGAAAGACGTGATGTGCGTGTGTCTGGCAAAATAGCGTAGGATTCAAACCTGTTTCTACAGAATGACACTACGCCAGTTATATTCCAAAAGTGACTGAGCGTAATCCTATAGCGTGTCTTCATCTTGATACAATCTAAAATGATCCAATCATTGTCACAGCATGCTAACAGGTGGCCCTTCCACTTTGCATCGCAGTCTTTTCACCTACTGCATGGGTTCCGGAACACTGCAGATATAAAAGAATAGAAACCCCATGTTGATTAGCAGCTAATACATTAGTACAGTACAGCAGTTTCAGGCTATCTCTGGAATATATAGTAACCCAGCAAGGTCAAGTCTACCCACAGGACCGGTGGAGCTCTATAATATTCACATATATTAATCACAAAGAAAATTCTCTATCCCTCGCTTATAGAGTTGTGTTGGAGAAATAAATAAAATGAGGATTTCTGTGTTTATATATCTTGTTTTCTTCACAGCATTTATTTATGTCTGTTCTTAATTTATTTTGTTCTAGCCCCAAGAGGAAAAAGAGGCTGGAAGACATTTTATGCCGTTCTCAAAGGAATGATCCTGTATTTACAGAAGGTATTTTCCCCTCCACCTTTCCTCCATTTCATTCTTTTGGTACTGTGAGTAAACATGTTTAATTGAGGCCATTATTCCTTCTGTTCATTTTTATGTTTTCCATTAGCCACTGCACTGGGAGTTAAGATTCTCGATGTCTGTGTATATATAAACCGAGCGACTCTTATGCCTGCTGTTAATTTTCAACATTCCTCATGTTTGCTTTTCAATTACAGGTGCTTTCAGAGTTCATTTACATCCATGTTCGCTTTCCATTAAAGATAATTTGCCCATTAACGACCAGCAAACAAGGCACTTCCTGTTTATTGCAAATCTTTTTTGCAGTCATTTTATAGTACCTGTTTAAAAGAAAAACTGTGCTAATAAGTTACAGAATTTTTGTTGATTTTTAGTAATAAATGTCAGTGGGTTTATGATTTAAACATTTGCAAGCAAATATTACATGAGGGAAGAAAGGAGGAGGGGCTGGAGGAAAGACGGGAGGAGGGAGCTGGAGGAAAGACGGGAGGAGGGGCTGGAGGAAAGACGGGAGGAGGGGCTGGAGTAAAGACGGGAGGCGGAGCTGGAGGAAAGACGGGAGGCGGAGCTGGAGGAAAGACGGGAGGCGGGGCTGGAGGAAAGACGGGAGGGGGGGCTGGAGGAAAGACGGGAGGGGGAGCTGGAGGAAAGACGGGAGGCGGAGCTGGAGGAAAGACGGGAGGCGGAGCTGGAGGAAAGACGGGAGGCGGAGC
>JAOTRA010052347.1:0-18778 GCA_026260255.1 Pseudolaguvia tuberculata | reverse complement strand
TCTCTCTCTCTCTCTCTCTCTCTCTCTCTCGTGTGTCCTTTCCTCCTTCTCTCTCTCTCTCTCTCTCTCTCTCTCTCTCTCTCTCTCGTGTGTCCTTTCCTCCTTCTCTCTCTCTCTCTCTCTCTCTCTCTCTCTCTCTCTCTCGTGTGTCCTTTCCTCCTTCTCTCTCTCTCTCTCTCTCTCTCTCTCTCGTGTGTCCTAACAAAATTAAAATTTCAAATATATATATATATATATTAATACCGTTACATATATATTAAATACGTTACATTTAAAAAAAAATATAGCTTTAATAAAAATGTTTCTTACCCTCAATAGACGAAAATATCTTTCTGTCTGTAATTCTGTGCCATATTCTATAGTGTTTTTGTGCAGAATTGATGATTTCTATATTTGCGATGTGACTGTGGTGGTATTAAGAAGTGGATTCGGTCAGTTATGGCCCCACGGTACAATGGTGGAAAAAATGTACGTGAAGAGTTTGTTTCTTAGTAATGAAACAGTGTGTGTTAGTGAGGAATGTGTTTATGTAAAGGGGATTGCCAATAACACACAGGTCTGTCTAGTTAGTACTCAAGGCAATGTGTCAGATGATGCTGGGTGAGACACCATGATTATAAGAAATAGGAAAAATAGAAATTACTTTAAAATTCATGTTATACTTACATTTAAAAATGAAGAAAAATACCATCAATAAAAAAAGAACTACTGTTAGAACTAAAATATAATGATGTCTTTGACCTAGAAACAAATGCAAAAGAATGAGAAAATATAAAATTAAGGACAAGGAACAAAATATTTCAGGAAATAAGAAGGATATCAATGGGATATTTATTGTATTTCTCTAATACTAGTGTGCTAGAAACCTTATACAGTATATTGTGTGTGAAATGTTCACGCTTGTGATTGAGATCTTTAAATCCACACTCTGGACTTACCATTATTCTCTTGTAGAAATGGTGGTTCCTCATTTGTGTCGTTTACTGAAATAGAGTGTTTAATGTGTATAATTATTTTTTATTCTTATATTACACTTCAATATAATGTCAGTAAATAACATGATGACCCTGCAATCTGGTGTACAAGCACATACATTTTCTTTACATATTTTTTTATATATAATTATATATAAATCAGGGCGGCGCGGTGGTGTAGTGGTTAGCACAGTCGCCTCACAACAAGAAGGTTCCGGGTTTGAATCCCGTGTCGGGGATCTTTCTGTACGGAGTTTGTATGTTCTCCCCGCGCTTGTGTGGGTTTCCTTCGGGTACTCCGGTTTCCTCCCACAGTCCAAAAACATGCCGATTAGGTGGATTGGTGATTCTAAATTGTCCATAGGAGTGAATGTGTGTGTGAATGATTGTTTGTCTATGTGTTGCCCTGAGATGGACTGGCGACCCGTCCAGGGTGTACCCCCGCCTGTCACCCTATGTGTGCTGGGATAGGCACAGCAGACCCCCGTGACCCTGAATCAGGGAATAAGCGGGTAAGAAGATGAATGAATGAATATATAAATCATAATGGTCTTACCATTATGCTCTTGTAGACTTGTTGGTTCCTCATTTGTGTCGTTTACTGAAATAGAGTGTTTAATGTGTATAATTATTTTTTATTCTTATATTACACTTCAATATAATGTCAGTAAATAACAAGTAAATGATGACCCTGCAATCTGGTGTACAAGCACATATACATTTTTTTAACATATTTTCTACAATATTATTTCAATATTGTACATTACTTTAGCAACATGAGATAACAACAGACAAGTGAGATCTAATTTTGAGGTTTCAAAAACGTCCATTTGTATAGGATACGTATACTTACGCCAATAGCATGCCAGAAAGTCAACCTAAAATGAAAAACATAGCTTACATAATCAGTTAAATTAGTAATAAGAAAAACAAACATTTATTTGATTCAATTATCATAAGCCAAGTATAAAGCAAATTGTATAATAAAATATAAATTATGTGGAAGTGGTTAGTGTGTTGGACTGATACCAGAAAGACCTGGGTTTCATTTCCACCTCTATCAAGCACCCACTGTGGGCTCTTAAGCGAGGCCCTTAGCATCCAGTTGCTTAGATGTACAAAAGAGATCAAACCTGCCAAATGTTGTAAATGTAAATGTAATATGTGAATGCAATACCTTTGGGTGGACACAGTGCACCTTCAAGTAATAGATATGCGGATAAGCTGGGACTCTGCATGAAACAGTTATATTTTCAGAGTTTACATCCCTTTCATTGGTGTCATCCTACAAGTGCACATAAAGGAAAACATTACGTTAAAACTTTAAAGTTTAGTTGAAAATATCAATGAATAACTTCTTGTGCAATTGTATAAAAGGTTATATTTACTATTTTCCTTAAACTCCAATAACAGTCTTTATGGATAAATTGTTCATAAAATGAAGATGTGTCTAACGAAGCATTGGCCGTGTTGTCACAGGTGATGTTCAGACTCACAGAGCAGTCTAAAAAAATAACAGGTTAAAATACCTAGATACATATAAAATCATAAAATACATATAAATCATTCATTCATTCATTCATTCATTCATTCATTCATTCATTCATTCATTCATTCATTCATTCATCTTCATGCCCGCGTATTCCCTCTGACATCTGATTATTTTCCTCTGACATCAAAAAGTTCCACTAATGTCATGTCGGCACTACACGTGAGCTGTTAGAGAGAAACTCTCAAATCAGAAATAGTCTCAGCTTAAAAACCGGAATAAACCGGCTGTAAATAAAGATCGAACTTATCTGCAAATTGCGCTAACATGAATGGGAACTTCATTCCTTCATCTTCTAACTCGCTTATTTCCGAATCCGAGGTCTGCTGCGCCTATCCTAGCAGAGGGTCAATTTTAGAATCACCAATCTGTATGTTTTGGGACTGTGGGAGGAAACGGAGCACCCGGAGGAAACCCGCACAGAAAGATCCCGGCCGTGATTCGAACCCGGGACCTTCTTGTTGTGAGGGGACTGTGCTATCCACTACGCCCAAAATACCCAAATCCATCCTGAAGCCGATCCTTTGGCAGCAGAAGCGTTATTTGTGAAACCTGTTGTAATCTCTCGATGGCACTGACCGAAAGGATTCCCTTCATTTACGGGAATACACACCTTCTCACCAGAGATAAACTAACTTTAGATCATTAACACCCGACCAACATCGTCTAACTGCACGAGTTTCTGTAAAAAAAAAAAAGAAAAAAAAAAGAAAAAAAGACACGGCTTACCTGCAATGCAGAATCCGACAAGAAGAGAGAGAAAGATTAAAGAATGAAATCGGACCATTTTCTTTCTCTAGCTCGAAGCTAATAGCTTATAATATATTCTCTCTCTCTCTCTCTCTCTCTCTCTCTCTCTCTCTCTCTCTCTCTCTCTCAGCGGGGGAATGAAGCTGCTGAGAAAGCAGTGTTCTAATTCTAATATGGAGACATACAGCTGATGACACACTGGCCACTCACTTTTTTTTTAACACTTTAATGACTTTAAAATTTTTATTATTATATAACAAAAATGTTAAACAATGGCTGATCATCTTCTTACCCACTTATTCCCTAATTCAGGGTCACAGGGGTCTGCTGGTGCCTATCCAGGGCAATGTTCCCTTTAATTATTCATGTGTCTGGGCATACACACAAGCTTCCTGTGCACACCGAGGACCACTGTGAGCAATGTAAGGAGGACAATTTGGGTTGAATCTCCCGAGTTCTAGCAGTAACTTCCGGTGTTGGGTAATTGGGTGTGGCCACGCCACTATTCAGTCCATGCAAAGAATTATTTGTTAAACTTACCGAGCGTTCTTGGATTATTCTAGTTTTTGGATTTTGGATTTTAACATTTTTCCCCTTTTGGTACTCGATGCGGATTTGTTTGTGATTGTCCCTCTGGCTTCTGGTAACTACCTTGGATATATCTACGTTTACGGCTGTGCGACCTCGATTTGGATTTGTCTACCTATTTCCCTCCCCCTGTATAATAAAAAATCTGGACTATTTAGAACTGTGTCTGCATTATTGGATCCGGTTAATCCCCAACCCTCACACATCAGGTGTGCACGCAATGGCAACGCACTAGGGACACACTTGTTCATAGTCAAGTTCCATGGCTTATTAACGAAATCAAAAAACAGCACAATTCTCATTAGTTTACTTTTAATGAGTGATTTGGCCCATTTAAAATGAAAAAGACAAAAATCCTGTTATTGATGAGATGTGTAGTATGTTATATGTGTCCTTAACCCTGGGAGTTAAAGGCCTTAACTGGCAGCTTGCAGGAGGGGGGAATAGAACCCCGGTCTTTCTGGTAACAGTCCAACAAGCAAGACCCTGCTCCAGGGGCACTGCTCCTGAGCTGATACTGCGCTCTGACTTACTAAGATGGGATATGCAAAAAAATAATTTCCCTCATCTATCCCTCATAGTATATCAAAATCAAAATTAAAAAATCGAAAAAGATTAATCAGGTCTGATATCATTATTTTTTAAAACATTGTTCTATTCTAGGCGGCGCGGTGGCGTAGTGGTTAGCACGGTCGCCTCACAACAAGAAGGTCCCAGGTTCGAATCCCGCACCGGGATCTTTCTGTGCGGAGTTTGTATGTTCTCCCCGCGCTTGCGTGGGTTTCCTCCGGGCACTCCGGTTTCCTCCTACTGTCCAAATTGGTGATTGGTGATTCTAAAATTGTCCATAGGCGTGAATGGTTGTTTGTCTATGTGTTGCCCTGAGATGGACTGGCGACCCGTCCAGGGTGTGCCCCTGCCTCTCGCCCTATGTGTGCTGGGATAGGAGCAGACCCCCGTGACCCCGGATTCGGGAATAAGCGGGCAAGAAAATGGATGGATGGATGTTCTATTCTACAACGGACTGAACCAAACCTGTCTGGAACAATAACTATCATAATTTTATAAAATCAGATTAATTGTTATTAAAAAAGAATTCCAAGTGCCAATTACAGTGGGTTCACACAACGTGATCCTTCTCATGTACTTTATACAGTATAAAAAAAAAAGTAATTTGCAAATCAACTAAGCAAAAAAAAGGTTTGTTTCTTTAGAAAATTGCTACAAACGTACATTTCAGATAAATGTTTAAAGCATGACTTAGATGGCTTCCTCATGTAACTACAATAGTATCGTTTAACTGTTGTCCGGTAAAGGAATGTCTGAGGGTGACTTTCATTACATTTTCCCTACATGCAAATACAAGGCAGCAAATATTGTAGGGAAAAAAAAACCTTGTAGAAAAGGTGTATTGCAACATTCATAACCTTAAACCATGTTTCTGTTCAGTTTCTGAACATTTGAAGAATTACTTCTATTAACTGTAGAAATCATGCAGTATATTTGTTGTTTTGGTTACATAGACAGAGAGTGAATTTATTGTATTGTTTTATCTTTATAGTAAACAAAATGGCTGCCATAACATTTTTGTTCCCAAAATGGTCTCTCTGTAGCTATGGTCACCGTGGTTAGAGAGTAAGGGAACGAGCGAGAGAGAGAGAGAGAGAGAGAGAGAGAGAGAGAGAGAGAGAGATGGGGAGAAACGGTGCTGTTGTAAAATGCCCTCAATGATATGAGGAAGTAACTTTAAGAGCAATAAGATTTATAAGATTAATGGCTGATCCTCATTATTTTAAAACATTGTCCTATTCGTTAAATACTACCGTATATTGTTTATTTAAAATGGAGTTTATGTAAGTGGCCATGTGAGGTTTCAATCCTTTCAAAACTCCTTTTTGTTTTTTGAGAAACTAGTGGATGGACAAGATAACAAATGAGTTTATTAGAGGGAGAAAAGGTGAGGGAGTTTAGGTTGAGATGGTTTGGATATGTGCAGAGGAGGTGCAGGTTTATTGGTAGAAGAAAGCTGAGGATGGAGGTGGCGGGCAGGAGGAAAAGTGGAAGACCAAGGAGAAGATTTATGGATGTGGTGAGAGAAGATATGCAGGTAGTTGTGGTGAAAGAGGCAGATGTAGAGAACAGGATAGTGTTTAGAAGAACAAAAGAAAAGTTAATTTCATTTTTAAATCTCTGGAATAACGTGCCCCTAAAAACGTATTGGTTACGTATGATAACCCTCATTTCCTGACGTAGGGATCATTGTGTTGAGTGATGACACTAGGGGACACAACGTCGGAGTGAAAGATAGATAGGGAACCATGAGGGTTTGCCTTTCAGCTTTTGGGAAAAGGAAACACAAAATTGTTACAAGTTTAATAACTGACATATTTGTTAGGATATATGATTATTAGTGATTAAGGTGCTAGATATCATTTCGTATCATTTGTTAGATACAGAAAAATGATACGAATTAACCCTCTTAATCCACAATAGCAGTTAAAATAATTAAATAAAAATGCTCTGGATAACAGTGAGTGCCAAATGCTGTAAAAGTAAATGTGTTTACTAATCATTTCAGATTTGGGTGAAAGGGTGCAGACTATTGTTACAGACACCTGTCAGCTATTGAGGAGTCTGATGGCAGATGGATAGAAAGAGTTCCTCAGTCTGGTGGTCCTGCACTTCACACTCCTGTATCTCCTGCCAGAGGGGAGAAGTGTAAACAGTCCATGTTGTGGGTGTGAGGGGTCTTTTATGATGGAGGCAGCTCTCCTACGGACTCTGTGTTGGTAGATGCTCTGCAGGGAGGGAAGAGGAGTCCTGGTGATCTTAGACGCAATCTTCACCACTCTCTGAAGGTGTTTGCAGTCCATTACGGTGGAGCTGCAGTACCACACAGTGATGCAGTTGGTCAGGATGGACTCAACAACACAGCTGTAGAAGTTGCTGAGGTGCCCTGAGAATGACTTCTGACCCGTTCAGGCTGTAACCTATGTGCTTTGGGATAGGTGACAGCAGACGCCTCTGGCCCCGAATTAGGGAATAAGCGGGTAAGAAGATGAATAAATGAATGATATGTTTAACTCCATAAACCATACAAAGTTGGTCATTTTGGAAAGTTTTTCATTTTTATTTGACCTTCGGCTGCTCCCGTTAGGGGTCGCCACAGCGGATCACTCCCATGATCCGCATATTTGATTTGGTGGGCATTTTTGAAAATGTTATTTTTCCAAATTCCTTATAAATGACACATTTAAAAATGTAAGTGTCAGACAGATTTATGTTTTAGGATGACCTATTAAAATCATGACACACATCTTTGTATATTCAGTCAAACCAAGTTTTTGTTCCCTTGTTTCTTTGTTTTTACTTGTCATTCCCCTTCTTCACATCCACATTCTCAAGTCTTTCAATGGCTACATAAAACATTAATATACAGCATGTAAATGTTTGTAAGGAATATGTCTTCGGAGGACCGTCTGCAGAGGGCGCCCTCGCCTGAGTTTAGATTTTTGTATTCTGTCTCTGCCATTAGGGCGTGGCCCACCTATATAAGCACGTGGGCCTGTGAGAAATATGCAAAGTATTGTTGCCCTAGGCCGTACTAAGCACTCTCTCTTGATTTGTAGGTTTGGATTTCGACCTTGACTACGTTTTGGATTACTCTTTGGATATTGGATTTGGATTTGTCTGCCTTCCCATCCCCTTTCCCAATAAACGTGACTGTGTGTACTCTGCATTATGGATTCTACTCCTTTGTCAGCTTCGGATTCGTTACATTTTCTATGTTTGTACATATTATATTGTATTTATACATCATTTGATTATTTTAATAAGATTTAAAGATCTCTAGAATCATTACCAGAAAAATCACTTACCTTTGTAAGAAATGACAAATAAAAAGGAAACATAAATGTAGTTAACAGGTAAAATAAACATGTTATTCTAAACTGTTACTAGATAAAGTCTTAACATTTACATTATTTATTAAAAAAAGTTTTAAAGGCTACTGTGGCACATACTGTCAGCCACGGTGGCTCCGCTAGGTCTGGTGCATATGAGAAGCACTAAGGAGCAAGTGGTCCACCCCAAACTGTACAGCTGATTTAAAGTTAGATTGTCCAGCCACATGTAGAAACCTGTTTTCCTAGTCAGAATTGACCCACTGCCAGTTTTTATCTTTTTTAACATTGTTGTGTTTGAACCCATACACAGTTAATGTGATAAAGAACCTTCTCCACAAATATCACGTTAATTTACTAGACTCATCCAAGTCGAAGGTGCGGATCACAAGAGTGATCTGCTGTGGTGACCCTTAACAGGAGCAGCGGAAGGAAATAAAGAAAAAAGACTCTGATTAGGACTGCTTTTTTAAGAATCTAGATCCTCTTAGCATCCAACTGGATCTCCGGTTGTAAGGTGGCAAACTGGGCTCCGCCCCTCGCGTGGCACCATCAGGCGAGACTCAGCCCCCACTGTCAAAACATTACGGACATGTTTGGCGTCGTCGTCCTGGCAACTAGGTTACCAGGGCGATGACGCAATATTTAAGGTAACGCGCCGGTAAGCGCAGGTGTGGGTGATTGTAAAAGTATGGCGTGTTTGGATACTTCTCATACGTTGGATACTTCTCATTCTTTGGATACCTCGGGACTTTGGAACATTATATGTATATCCTCGTTTGTGAATTTTGTGTCACCGTGTGTTATCTGTGTCTTCGTGTTTTGTTTTTGATTCGTTACGTGTGCACTGGATGTCTTTCACCTCACCACTACCACTGTAAATAAACCATCAGAACTTCACTGCATCATGGATCCGGCTCTTTTCTCTGTGCTCACCGCGTCGTTACAGAATCACCCACCAACTACGGATCAAGGTGATGGATTTATTTATAAAACCGTTTAGCCCTGACTTTTTGTCTGCGCATCTTGCATTGCTAGCCTTAGCATTCCACGCTACTGAGGCTAACCTGCTAGTCGCCGCTATTTGGCTTCACTCTCTAGCCGTCCGTGCGCTAACTGAACCGGACAACCTCCTAGCTCGCTTGCTAGTACCAGCTAGGCCCCCGAATAAGTTCAACGGCAAGCAGGAACGTTGTCTGCCATTCATCGCGCAGTGTCGCCACTACTTTTTGCTCTCGATGAGATGTTAAACGATGAGGCATTACTGGCGATAGCATCTGTATGGGATGTATACTGACAACAACCCGTGGACATTACGCGGTTTCTGCACTGGGTTTCTGAGACCTTTTCCTCACCAGAGCCCTCTGTGTCTGCATCAGAGCCCACTGTGCTTTCACCAGGCTACGTGGCAGTTCACATCCCATCTGTCACGCTCGATGGTTGCTACAGTGGTCCTATCGAGTTGATGGAGACTACCCCAGGGCATGCGACCCGCCTGATGTCGCAGGTACTGGACGTGCAGCTGGGGCCCGGAAGCGTACTAGACTGTTCGGTCCCGCGAGGGGTCTCAGTCGGCTGGGTTCGTCTTTGTCAGAGTCGTCAGAGTCATCTTCTTTGTCCGAGTCTTTGTCTTCGTCAGAGTCTCAATCTTCGTCAGTCTTCATCTTCATTTTCGTCAGAGTCTTCATCTTCGTCTTTGTCAGAGTCTTCGTCTGCGTCAGCGTCTGCATCTGAGCCCTCGACAGCGTCTGCATCTGAGCCCTCGACAGCGTCTGCATCTGAGCCCTTGACAGCGTCTGCATCTGAGCCCTCAACAGCGTCTGCATCTGAGCCCTCGGCAGCGTTTGCAGCAGAACTTTTGTTTGTGTTTTCTTTTGAGTCGTTCTCTGTCCTTTCAGGGTCCCACTTAGTCCCTCCTGAGTCACACTCGGCCCTTCCAGAGTTTCCTGAAGGCCCTTCGGCCCTTTCAGAGTTTTCTAAGGCCCCTTCGGCCCCTTCAGTGGTTCCTCTGGTCCCTTTAGAGGCCCCTCCGGTCCCTTCAGTGGTTCCTCTGGTCCCTTTAGAGGTCCCTCCGGTCCCTTCAGTGGTTCCTCTGGTCCCTTTTGAGGTCCCTGTGGTTCCTTCAGTGGTTCCTCCGGTCCCTTTAGAGGTCCCTCCGTTCTCTTCAGAGGTCCCTCCTGGGTCCTCTCCGGTCCCTCTAGGTTTCCCTCCGCGGCCTTTCGGGTTCCCTCCATGGCCTTCCGAGTGGCTTTCTGGGTTCCCTTCGTGGCCTACAGGTGTCCCTCCGTGACTTTCTGGTTTCCTGTCGTGGCCTTCCGATTTCCCTATGTGGTCATCAGAGTTCCCGGCGTCCTTGTCAGAGTTACCCGCGGGCGAGACTAAAGACCCGCGTCTCGCCCTCATTGGGACTTGGAAGCCTCGCCCTGATCACACCCCACCCCACTTTTATGGAGTGTACAGGGCCCTGGACCCCCGCTATCTCTTTTGCACAGGGGGCAGACTGCGAATTGTTTGGGGTTTTCTTTTGGGGTTTTTTTCTTTTTGTTTCTTGTTTTTCTTTGGAGCTGCGCCTTGGAGCACTCCAGGAGGCATCCTCTAGAGGGGGGGGGGTTATGTAAGGTGGCAAATTGCATGGCGTCAGCAGGCGATGCTCCGCCTCCAGGCAGTGTACACTGATGAGGCTCCGCCCCCTCTTCTCTGTGCTCACCGCGTCGTTACACCAGTGTAGGTAAACTTTCTGATCTACAAACTCGATTCCAAAAAAGTTGGGACACTGTACAAATTGTGAATAAAAACAGAATGCAATGAGGTGTAGCATAGATGATATATCAAATATTTAAACTGAGAAAATGCAACATTTTAAGGGTAAATAACTTGATTTTAAATTTCATGGCATAAACACATCTCAAAGAAGTTGGGACAAGGCCAAGTTTACCACTGTGTGGAATCCCCTCTTCTTTTTAAAACAGTCTGCAAACGTCTGCTCAAGTTCTTGTCTAATACAAGCTTCTAGTTGTTCAACTGTCTTAGGTCTCCTTTGTCGCATCTTCCTCTATGGATGAAAAATCTTCTGGATCCTTCTCCTACGCAGCCATGATGTTGTAATTGAGGCATTGTCAGGGTGGAAAATGCAAGGTCTTTCCTGAAAGAGACGACGTCTGGATGGGAGCATATGTTGTTCTAGAACTTGGATATACCTATCAGCACTGATTGTGCCTTTCCAGATGTGTAAGCTGACCATAACAAACGCACTCATGCAACCCTATACCATCAGAGATGCAGGCTTCTCAAGTGAGAGCTGATAACAACTTGGGTTGTCCTTGTCCTCTTTAGTCTAGATGACATGGCTTCCCAGTTACCCAAAAAGAACTTCAAAGTTGTATTTGTCGGACCACAGAACAGTTTCCACTTTGCCACAGTCCATTTTAAATGAGCTTTGGTCCATAGAAAACACCTGTGCTTCTGGATCATATTTTAGGTGGGAATGACGAATGGCACAGTGAATTGTGTTCACTGACAATGTTTTTTGAAAGTATTCCTGAGCCCATGTTGTGATTTTCATTACAGTAGCATTCCTGAATGTAATGCAGTGCTATCTAAATAAAATATTGAAATGTGAAACTTCCAGTTTATTGCATTGTTTTTATTCACAATTTGTAGTGTCCCAACTTTTTTGGAAATGGGTCTGTACACAAAAGCTTTGATGAAAAAATGAATCTACTCACATTCCCTTATTGACATAATAATAGATATAGTGGCTTACCAAAGGACATCCACTTCTTGTCTTTTGAACTGTTGTTATGCACCGGAAAAGGAAACTGTGGTCTAATATGCTTCTTTCTCATAGTCACGTTCATAGTCTTTGCCCTTTGCAGGGTGCCAATAAGAGAAATAAAATCCAACCCATGTTTTCCATGTATACATCACCAATATGTATATAATACTAGTATTAATTATAACAGACAAATACAGTTAAGAGTTCTCAGGTCAATTAGTAATATAAACTCAATCTCCTCTTTCCTTACTTAATGAGTAGCCTGCGCTGAGAATTTATTCATATTTAGCATTTATTCACCAGAGCTACTGCTAAACTATCAGCTTACATCAGATTATAATATACAAATTGCACGACAGATGAGGTCAGACAGGAGTCTCCATGGACAATGATGTTTGCAGATGAAATTGTGATTTATGGTGAGAGTAAATTTGCAGGTTGAGAAAAATCTGGAAAGGTGGAGGTACTCGCTGGAGAGAAGGTAAATGAAAGTCAGTAGGAGTAAGACAGAGTATGTGTGTGTGAATGAGAGGGAAGACAATGGAGTGGTGAGGTTGCAGGGAGAAAAGGTAGCAAAGGTGGAGGAGTTTAAGTACCTGGGGTCAACGGCGCAAATTAATGGAGTGTGTTAGAGAAGCGAAAAGAGTGCAGGCAGGGTGGAACGGGTGGAGAAGAATGCTGAGAATGGAGGTGCCAGGCAAAAGGAAAAGAGGAAAGACCAAGGAGGAGATTTATGGATGTGGTGAGGAAAGACATGTTGGTAGAGGCAGATGTAGAGGACAGGGTAGTGTGGAGAAGAGCAATCCACAATGGCGACCCCTAACGGTGGCATTCGAAAGGAGAAGAAGAAGAAGAAGAAGATAATGATACAAATTACACTGAAGTTATTGACCAAAATGTTAACATTATATTATTATTGTATTATACAGTCACTTCTGGTTCATTAGGAACAAACCTACTTATTCATTTTTACTACATTCTGTGCTTTCAATATCTGCAGCGCTATACAAATAAAATTGAATTGAAGAAAATAATAAAGATGCATACTAATCTATAAAAAGTAATCTATACAATATTTATTAATAATACTAGAGTGAGACATTACAGTATAACATTAAATACAGAAATGATTTCCTGTCACGTTCCAAGATGCTTTGTGGTTGTATGAGTCACCGGTGTGCTATAGTGCTGGGCAGGATGTAAGTGGCAGTGATTGAGGAAGTTATTCAGGTTGAAAAGGTGATTTGAGGCAAGGCTGTATAAGGACACAGTGTCAAAGCCATAGAAGCAGTTGTGTTGCCCGTATAACCTGTGGTAGATTGCTAACTGGTTAATATTATTAGAGATTGTTTCTGTAACCAATCAAATTTTTTAAGCTGCTATCTGTTAGCTGGCTTACAATGACCAGCATTTTCCTTACCCTTGGATGAATTAATTACGGTAAAACAGGTTTCAGCTCAGTTCAGTTTTTCAAATCGAGTCCGTACAGTTTAGTTGCTGTACGATTTTTACACCCACAATAGCTGACGGAGGAGCAGAAATGATCTTTATAGTACTGATGGTTTCTATAATTGCAGCGTGATAATGGTGGTCTAGCACGTCCCCACTGAAGGTCCAAGTAGGAAATGCATTTTAACAGTGTTTTAAAGTTGAAATAACATATCACACTATCTTTAATCCGCAATCATTCCTTTATTCTATTATCGATCTCAAGTCTAAAGAGAACTGAATCACAGTAATGTCTTTCACTTTGCTTTATTTAAAGAACAAACAATTAAAGGAAAGAAAATAAGGAAAATGCAAAGTAAACAATCACACCCACAGATACACATACAATATTGTACTAATTACCAATATATAAGAATGTGCTGTGTGCAGAACAAATATCTGATTGGAAGAGTCTTAAATATCAATGTGCGTACTCACTGGCACAGCAGACCACTGAATGAGCTTCCACAGCTTTTCAATAAGAAATATGTGCCTTAAGAATACAGCGATTAAAAGGCTTTCACAGCATTCAATGTCATTTGTTGATATGATTAAAGTGGTTGAGGTGAAACATTCTTTGGATGTTTAATGCCCTGAAATATAGATATTTGTTATAAATACTATATAATAATAATAATAATAATAATAGATGTTAATTCTGCTTCAGAACTGGAACAATAATAAGAAGTGTTTAAAATGCTTTTTACAATGGTGTTTATAACTAATTTATTCTAATGTCCATTTCCATGCTCTAAAACTGCTCTAGGAAAGCAGCCAAAACAGCTAATCTTTCAACATCAAGGATATGACTCACAAAAAAAATTGGCACAGAGTGTGTGTGGCTCTCTTTTAAGCTCACATGCTGCCTGACAATTTAACTACTATGTTATAAATTAACTCAGATTTGAAAAAATGTGCTACAAATAGGAGTATATTAAAATGCATTATTAAAAAATGGATCTGTGAACCTTTTCAGTTAACACTATCCAGAAAAGTACAAGTGCCTAACCAAATTGTGTAAATGACAAAAAAATGCAATTGAATGGCTAATTAATATTGCATACATATTCAAACGTTTTATTTAATGAGATATTTGTTATTTATAAATGTGTGCAGAACGACTACTATTCCTACAACTGCTATTTATTTTTACTACAACTATCTTCTCAAAGTTTTTACTTTCCACCACTGTCTCTGGCTTTTTCATTAAGAATTGATATAGATATTATTATGTACTATCAAACCCGGGAGTATTATTACGTTTAATTATTATATTAAGTATTATTTTAAGCAGAATGCAAAAATTCCTTTCGAGCCAAACCAACAAAAGCATTTTATAACACAATTTACTAAGTAGCTCTAGAATTACTGGCAGCTTCATTAAATCCATAGATCCACTACACTCGGCATAACCCCAGGTATGCTGAGCTTCAGTAGATTTTTGATTTCTATAGAGTATGTAGATATAATTATTTATTACACAATAATTCATCTTAATATAATTCAGGGCCTTAAAATTCAATGAAAGTTAAACATTTTAAAATGTGCATGCAAACCAAAGGAAAGTAAAATGATAAGCTATGGTAAGTAAAAGAATAATTAAAAAACACTTTCTTAGCGAAAGGGTAGTTGTATCTTTATCAGCTGATCATCATGGGTGTTCAGGGTACACTATAGGGTAAAAGCAAAGCAACTATCAATAACAGTAGACACACATAATAAAGCAGAGGTAGTATATTTAGTCAGTGATTAAGTAGAACATACACATAATCCCTACTTATACTTACTCAGCTTTTATAGGAAAAACACCCAGCACCACAGACACACAGGGATGATCAATGACATGCTTAGGTGTTGGTGAGCTATAACCAATGCAAAATGTGTCACAGACATGTGATGCCAAAATGAATGTAAAAATGTTAGACGTCACTACACTTATACTTACTACATTTACTACACTTATACTTACTACACTTATCATTTTATCATGCGATAGATAGATGATGAAACAGTTAACAAATCTTTAACCAATAAGATTTTTAGATAACTTGTCTCATCCTGGGAAAGAGTTTATTCATCACTTCCAGACTAGTCAGAAACTCCTCTGCTGATTATTAGATTTTTTTATGTTAATTATTAATATTAACTTAAGTATGTAAATCCTTCTGTAAATTCTCGGTATGTGTTTGTATATGCATGTATGTAGCTCTGTGGTCCTGTGAGGCACAACATTCTGTTCACAGTATGTTTCATAATGACAATAAAAAGAGTGGCCTGACTTGATTCTGAACTGCTCTGTGGCACTGTTGCAGTGGTCTTGTAGAGTTTTGTAGGTTTCACCCTCAATAAAAGAAATGTCTATTGCTCTGTAACAGGGGTCGGGAACCTATGGCTCGCGAGCCAGGTGTGGCTCTTTTGATGATTGCATCTGGCACGCAGATTTAGGCTTTTCTGATAAAACATAAAATATTAACACTTGTTTTAATACATTATTTTCATTGGATGATATAATAGCCTACGTTGGCCGTTGCTGGGTAAACAGGTAAACGCCCCCTTTCGAATCAGTCATCAGAAATAAATTTCCAAATATTTTGCTTTCATGGCTCTCTGAGTCAAAAAGGTTCCCGACCCCTGCTCCGTAATGACACACCGTGTTACATTGTGGTTTTGTACAGTATTGATGGTTTCTGTATTTGCAACATGATAGTGGTGGTTAGCCATTGATAGAAAGACAGACAAAATAGACTAACAGACGGATAGGCAGACAGATTGGGCGGTTTTGAATTTGATTGTCTTGGGCAGGGCTTGGGATCAATTTGGTGGTGTTACAACATGCACATTTTACAGACTAATAATTGACCAAAGGTATAAAACATGACATTAGAAATAGAGTTGGATTCCTGCCTTTTTTAAGTTTAAAGAATGAATTTTTTTTTGGGCTGGAACCTAGTGCACCTGAATCCTTGACTACTGATTACTAAGACTATGCAGTGAATGATTATGATCTGTTAGTGTAGTGTAGAAACAACACTCTGGCAAAAATCACATAGCTCTATTTCCCCCTCCGCTTCGCTCACAATCAGACTGACATGCATCTAAATTAATTTAAAAAAAAAATACCCACTTGCTCTGTTACTTAATGGTGTCCTGGTCTCATTGCTCTCCTGAACTGCAAAAATTCATTCACGTTAAACAACTGTTTTTCCTTTTTAGTCTAAAGATAAAACACTTTTACTTACACGTGTAGCAGTTCTGTTGGACATGGTACTAAAATAAAAAACAAAAAAAATCTGCATTTAAAAAAATCCCCCGAATAATTCCTTTGACTTACAGTATATACTCATAATCAATATTCATGTGATTATATTCTAATTAGAAAGGAGTTTATTAGAGGGACGGCACATGTAGGATGTTTTGGAGACAAGGTGAGAGAGGCTAGGTTGAGATGGTTTAAACCATGTGCAGAGGAGGGACATGCAGTATATTGGTAGAAGAATGATTGGGATGGAGGAGGCGGGCAGGAGGACAAGAGGAACACCAAGAAGAAGTTTATGGATGTGGTGAGGAAAGATCAGGTAGTTGGGGTGAAAGAGGCAAATGTAGAGGACAGGGTAGTGTGAAGAAGAGCAATACGCTGTGGCGACCCCTAATGGAACGGAGAAGAAGAAGATTATGTGATTATATTCTTTACCTTTGGAATGGTACAGTGCACGTTCAGGGTAACTTCATTCAAGGTGCAGTTGACTTTTACAGTTGAAGATGGTATTACTGACATAAGATTTATGTCATTCTGCAGGTAAAAAAGATATCATAAAATACATTAGTATACATGTGGATATTGTTGTAATAATCCACTGACACAAGAAGGTCCCGGGTTTGATTCCTGGGCCGGGGATATTTCTGTGCGGAGTTCTCTCCGCGCTTGCGTGGGTTTCCTCTAGGTGCTCTGGTTTCCTCCCACAGTCCAAAAACACGTACAATATGTTGATTAATAATTCTAAATTGCCCTTAGGAGTGAAATGTGAGTGTGAGTGGTTGTTTGTCTATGTGTGCCTTGCGAAGGACTGGCAAATTGTCCAGGATGTACCACTGCCTCTTGCCCTATTTGTGCGGGGATAGGCTCCAGCTGACCCCCATGACCCTGAATTAGGAAATAAGTGGAAGATGAATGAATGAATGAATGAATGAATGAATGACCCACTTATGGCGATAGTCTAGGCATTACCATGAACTGGACATAAACATAAAGACAAAACAGACATTGCTATAAATATACATACGATCAAACAAGAAAATCAACTAAATAGGAGATACCTGGACATAATGGACTTAATCAAGACACAACACATGGACAGGGGAACCAAATGACAGGAAACACAAGAGACAGGAAGTAAACAAACATGGCCACATCAAGGATTATATTAGCTAGTTAGCCAACACGGCTAACTAACAACACAAGAACACATGATCTAAACAGGACAAGAACAAAAAAACATTAACCATAAAACCAAAACCGTATAATGACATTTTATCTGTTTAGAACATTTATTGTATTAGTGTAATAGAACATTTGTATTTACCTTGTCTTTCAAAGTCCAATCACAGTGTTTATACAGCTTATAAAATTCCGAAGTGTTCAGTAGAGCAGTGTGGTTACTTGCACACACAATCACAATACTTTCCATGGAGCAGCCTAAATATAAATGTTTGGCATTGTTTAAGTACAAGAACTTTAAAAGTACATTTACAGCATTTGGCAGACGCTCTTATTTAGAGCGACTTACATTTGATCACTTTTTATACAACTGAGCAATTGGGTGCTAAAGACCTTGCTCAAGGGCCCACAGTGTTGCTTGGCAGAGTTGGTAATCAACCTGGGCTTTTCCAGTACCAGTCCAATTCAACCAATAACACAGCAAACTGTAAACTGCAAACTTTTAAACTCCAAAAAGATTGGAAAATTTTTTGAAAAATAATTAACGATGCTTTGAAAAGTTTCTTGAATAGACAGAAAACAAATACACTTTAATTTTTTCACCAGATTTGGTTAAGGTGCCGAGTTGTTGATCGGGAAACCAGAAAGGGTGGGGTTCACGCCAAGAAGAGCCAAATCTGCCACTATCTGCTTTCCTGGGACTTCCTGTGCCACGGGTGATGTAACATAGCTGACTATGTGCTCTGATCCCAACCTTCCATGGTGGGATATATGAAGAAAAACATTTGACTGTATGTTGTATGGTATATAATGGTGTACGTGACAAAATTTTTTGAATGAATTTATAAACCGACGTGCTGTGTTTTGTTTGGAGAAAGATGCACAATGTATAAAGGAAACCGGCAACGAGTGTGTTTTAGTTTGGTCTTTAGAATTGTGCTAAATTGTGCATTTAATTGCAATAACTTAAATAATCAATATAAATCAAACTGATTGATTTACCAAAAAGCTATTTAAAGTTATTGGATTTCATATAGGAATAAAAAAAATCATGTAATTCATTCATTTATTCATCTTCCTACCCGCTTATTCCGGGTTACGGGGCTCTGCTGGTGCCTATCACAGCTCATATAGGGCAAGAGGCAGGGGTACACCCTGGACAGGTTGCCAGTCCATGGCAGGGCAACACATAGACAAACAACCACTTTCTCTCTCTTTCTCTCTTTCTCTCTCTCTCTCTCACACACACACTCACACACACACACACACACACACACACACACACACACACACACACACACACACACACACACACAC